>JRHT02000292.1:7639-26323 GCA_011800875.2 Suillus brevipes Sb2 | reverse complement strand
GGAAAGCATGGGACCCTGCGATCAACAGCATCGAATTCGATCCCTTGGCGCAGCAATTGGCGAGAAAGTTCTTCCATTGCAGTCTGGTTATTGGAAGCATTGTCAAGCGTCATGTGTCCCATCTAAACCGAGTTAGAGCATGTTAAACACTGCAAATAAACACTGACATTATGTGTCACACTGGCACGCTTGATCAGATTGAAGATTGTTGACCCGAGTGCCTTCCCCGTATGACTACCCGGCATGTAATGAAAAGCGATCAGAGTGCCCTTCAAAACGAGTGACGAATTGGCAGTTTCCCTTGCAAGCCAATGGGCAGTGAGTGCGAGGAAGGGGCGGAGCTTAGGATCTGACCAGAGGTCAGATGTGAACGAGATTTTTCCTTCGGCTTTCTATAAGGACATAAGACACTGTGTGTTATCAGTAGCTAAACACTTACTGCAAGGTCACGTTTCAAGATCTGGAAGTAGTCATGCCATGTATCTATGATCAGCGAGCGAAATTTCGTGCGGCGAGGGATATCCGACTCCTTTAGATCTTGACACATGAGACGGAGCAGTTGGCGAAACTCTGGACACTCGACAATGTTTATTGGCTGGAGATGACCGTCAATAATGTTCCATTGAGGATAGATACTACTCACCTGGTCGTCGGCTATGATGAATCTAACGATATGTCGGTGCATCTCATCGACTGAAAAGTCCGGCAAAACAGCTTCTGACTGTGCAGGCAGCGAATTGTTGCATACGGGATTGGGGGGAACACCAAGTGTCTCAATTGTGCAATCTGGGTCCTGGCTGAGCCTTTCACGCATCTGCGAGATGGTCCAGCCCTCGTCGAGTCGGGATTGCACCTCATTGATCAAGATTGGCCAGGCCACTGGGCCCCGGCGCTCACATTCTGCTAGGTAAAGGTCCATGTGATAGACGTGCACGTGGGTGCGAAGAGTGCCTGTGGTTGAACTGGCAGCGTACATCTGAATTTTCCATGAAGGGTCTTTCTTATGTATATCCCTGTTAGAGGAGTGAGATTGACAAAACACTCCCAGACATGACACTTACTCGCAGGGGATACAGGTATGTTTAAGTGATGCCTCTGTCCTATAGAAGTGGGGGATGTCGACAACTGCCCCTCCCTTTCGTTTTCTTTTCCCGTCATGGGTGGCCAAAGGATTGGATGGAGTCGTAGCGAAGGGATTCACTAAGGTCGTGGCACAGGGATTAGTTGGGGCGGTTGCCAAGGGATTAGTTGGGGCGGTGGCCAAGGGATTGATTGGGGCGGTGGCCAAGGGACTAATTAGAGTAGAATCGAGGGCACCGTCACCTGTCTGAAGTGGGCTAAGGGCTGGATTAGGTGCAACTATAATGGGAGCACCATCCTCCTCATCATCGGCACTGATTTCGTTGATGTTGAAAATTCAGCATCGCCATCTTCATATCTTCGAGGACGCTGACGCTCTCGTTGAGGGCGTCGGAGGGCAGTGGAAGTTGCTGCAGTAGTATTGGTGGTTGCTGCAGCAGCAGCGGTAGTGGTGGGATTGGGAGTAGCAGCTGGGGCGTCAGCCTGAGTAGCATTGGCATTTTTTCGATTTCTGCCGCGACGGTTCATATTAGTGATGATAGAGCTATAGATACAACAAGCGAATCACCTGTATATATATATATAAGCTTTCTGGGGAGACCCAGGGGAAGACCCAGGAAAATCCCAACGTGCGTGGTGGGGAAAAACCAGTTACACCTGGACTTGATGCTCGCCAGGATATTTAGGGTTGCAGGGTCTGATCAGTGATCACTATAGCATTAATAGAGATATGCAAACAGGACAATGGAACGCACACTAGTACATAATATCAGCTGTCTTCAAAGCATGAAAATCCCAATGTGCGTGGTGGAGAAAAACCGGTGACACCTGGACTTGATGCTTGCCAGGATATTTAGGGTTGCAGGGTCTGATCAGTAATCACTAAAGCATTAATAGGAATACGCAAACAGGACAATAGAACGCACACTGGTACATAATATCAGCTGTCTTCGACAGCATCACAAGTGAAAGGTCCCTAGGCTGTGCTGCATGCCATAGTCTTGAATGTTAGGTAGGGGGTGCATGATGAGTCCGTGAGTAGAAAAGCATAGGCTGAGTTGTTGCTTGGGCTGTGATCATGAGGCTCAAGGCTGATGAAATCCGATAATGATCAAGATTTGACGATTCGGAGCCTGCAGCAAGTTGGCAGCAAGTTGGAAGATAAGAGACACGTGGGAGTTGCTCAGAGAGGAGTCAGCTGGACGAGCATATTACATGTACAAACAATTTCGGTTTGATTTCGGTTGTCTAATAATATCGTGCATGCTCCACCTGAGCTCATCTACAAATCTACAGATAATGCCTAGGAACAAAAGCCACTACGAGTCTTAACCAGTCGCCATACCCAAATCCTGTTGAACCCTCCATGTTGGCAATCTGACGGTATCCATAGTTTCAGAAACAAATCAAAATATATACATCCATCATGCTATGCAATAAGTTTCTTTTTCTGACGTGAGGTAGAAGTAGTTGAAGATGGTAGGGGGCCATTGCGAGGACGTAAACTAGGTTCAAGAATCATGAGTGTAAGAAGATTAAAAAATCATGTACTCACACACGAGTTGATTTACGAACAGGTGTTGGTTTTGGCAAGCACAGCAACACCGCCTCAGCCACCGAGTGAATGTTGGAGGTTGGAGAATGTATAACAGGGTCATTGGGCTGGATGAAATCCAGCAAGCCAATTTCTGTGGTGCGAAGTCCGCGAAGCATTGAGCGAAGATAATCGTAGTCGGGATCTTCTGAGAATGAAAGGGACTGTGAGTAGACAAGAATGTTTGCAAATTCAGAAGGAATACCATCACATAAATCTGCAATGGTTGTGTCCACTTTGCGCTCGAGTATGTCAGAGGTGGAGAGCTTCTCATGGTTGCTAGTTAGCCATGGAAGGGAGCCAAGTAAGAAATAGATCAACATATATGCAAACGACTCAAGGTCATCACGGCGGCCTGGCTCCAAGCCCAAGTGGTTGTTGATTGAAGCGAAGGCAGGAGTGCCTGTGAGAGGGTGCCCCCTGCGAAATGGTATGTGTGTTTCGGTTGCAGTGTTCCAGTACATCTTTGCGATACCAAAATTGACGACAAAGAGAGTTTGCATTGAATCACCAAGACCCACTAAAATGTTCTGTGGCTTGATATCGCCGTGAATGTAGCCATATGAGTGAATGTACTCAAGGCGTGAAAGCTGGGAAATATGTTAGCATCTGCAACGACCCACTCAAAGTGACGTACCAGCTGGTCTCCTATATTCACGACAGTGTGAAGGCTGAATTGTCGGTTGCGTGTCTTGAAGATATCATGCAATGATGGGCCAAGGAGTTCAAGAGCCAAAGTGTGATATGTCGATTCCCTACCGAACCAAAAAACATGGGGGATCCCAACTCCATTTCCAAGTCGTTTCAGAATTTTGTATTCGCGCTCCACAGAAGATGGGCGAGAGGTGAGGGGCTCAAGTTTGATGGCAACTACATCATCATTGAGGAAGTTCTGTGCGTGGTATACAACAGCTAGTAAGTGAGGCTTAGCGAGTCTATGCGTTGGATATCAACATCATGTTACAACGTACCATATGACCCAGATCCCAGAATCTTTCCCAGCCTAAATCTTCCGTCAACTCGAGCTGGGACTTTACTCATGCTGTGAAGCCTGCGATAGGTAAGGACAAATACAATATATTCAACAACAGATGGTTGAATGATAGGGTATGCGCGTGCACTGCGTAGGAAGTGAATACAAACACCGTCAGCAATGAGATTATTAGTAATGAAAACAAACCTTAGCTTGAGCCAGCGTGTGTGGGCTAGCCAGCTGAACCGAGCTGGATATAGGTAGCTTAACTCACCAGGAGAGCCGAACTGCTGACAAACTGACAAAAGCCGAGCCCGAACCGGTCCGAGTCGAGCCGCGGCAACACTATGAATCATATCTAGCAGAAGAAAAATTATATTCTTCTACAGTTCGCACGGCTACATAATCAAGGACTCATCCATTTACTGATGGAGCGCCTCAAGTATCAATATTGCTAATCGAGGGGATTGAAATGAAACCACTAGCAGGGCTATATCTGGTGTCAGAACTGACACCTGTACCAACATTGTACCTGTTTACAGTTACGCCACGGTACCATCACATCGAGATCAAAGTTGAGACTTGGCATAATGATGATTTGGCCTAGCACAGCCTCAGCGAGTCGGAAATTCTCATGTTGTGCACTAGCCTGACCATCAGGAAATCACCGAGGCCTTGGTTTTTCTAGTTAGATTTGATCAACGTAACCAAACACGGTAGATAAGGATCAACCATTGTAATTCTTTACTATGTGATAGCACTTTGTCTACTGAGTTATGATACAGCTCAATATTGATTGTCCTTGGGATTCCCCTGTCACTACAGGTCTCCTAGGTGATATTCTGGCATGGGGCTACCATTTTTCACCTTTACTTATCTCCAATTATCTTATGTTCACTTTTTGGTGGTAGTGTTGGAAGACTTGGCCATACAGTAGCACATAGATATTCAACGTCCCCGTGACTTATGATACAGGCTCAATATTGATTGTCCTTGGCATTCTCCTGTCGCTACAGGTCTCCTAGGTGATGTTCTGGCTTGGGCTACCATTTTTCACCTTTACTTGTCTCCAATTGTCTAGCATTCGCTTTTTGGTGGCAGTGTTGGAAGACGTGGCCACACAGTAGCACTTAGACACACAATGTCCATGTAATCGAAACCATGCACTGTCTGCCAGCATGCCAGAATCGCCACGATGTCAAGTTACTAGCGTGAACAGATAATATGCTATTTTATACAGTATATCACTCATATGTACCCATAACGAATACCCAATCAACCGACGTGAACACCGCCTGAAGGAGATCCGGCAGGAAATTGTAAGACTTGACAGGAGGTGGAATACGCTCTCGTTTTGACTCGGTGAAAGAGTCTTCGAACAATGGACACGGGACTGTACTCGAGACGCTCAATTCCGCAGAACCATCCTTGGCCCTCTTGTAGGTCGGCGGAAAATCGATCTGGACAACCTTTTCTGCAAGGGAGTCAATAACTACGACAAAGTCCTGGTAGTCACATATCATAAGTCGAAAATTTCAGGAAGTGAATGCAAGAACTAACCAATGGGTGAGCATAGAGGTTCTCATGCTCAGAGTAACGAGCAAAGACGAAAGCTTGTTGCAAGCGAGTATGTTTCGGGAAGTGATCATCATAACCGATAGCCCAGCCATCAGCGTAGATTTGTTCGGGTAGCACGCCTACCAAACAGTGAGCAGAATCTCAGGTCACAGCCAGAGAGCACTTGCCGACTTCTTTCACGAGAGCTTGAACTGTGGCATCTCTGCGCACGACGTGCTCACAGAAAGCGAGCTCTTCGGGGAGAGATCTGAAATGCAAGGAAGAATGACCATTGCATTGGTCTGGTTTGTTATCCCTCAAGGACAACGAGGTAGCAAAATGTGCTGAAGATTGAGTTGATAAGGTAGGAGAAGGAGGAACGAATAGAGAGGCACCGTCGTTAGAGGAAAGCTAAGTTGCGAGATGACAATGCATCCTACAATATCAATAGTATCAATCGATTAACTCATTCAAATTCAGACAAACCTTGGACTGTAAACTGAATTCGAGCCCCAGCCCCGAAATCCCACTCTCCACGTTCTCCCCACCCTCCTCTCTTGCACTCCCGCTGTTAGTAGAGTATCGATAGCGTGGTCGTGTAGATGTGGCTGGAGTTTCGATAATCGAGCGGGAATGAGGTCGAGGGAGAGAGCTACATTTGTTGAATTAAGTCGTCATTAGCGTGGTCGGGTACTGTAAAGGAGTTCAGTGGTATAACACAAGACTCACGATATCACAAATTATCTGCATGTGCCTACAGATAATAGCTTTAACGGCACTATATTGTCGCAATACAAGACACTCACCTGGGCAAGAGATGTTGCATCAATGGTACAGGCCATGTCTCAAGCGCTACCTATCATCAATGCCTTGCATCAATATCCATATCACGAGAACTGGCATAATCTCAACGTACCGGGAGGACAGTATGATTGATGAAGAAGAAAGTCTCCGTGACAATGTTCCAAGCAGCATTCCACAACAGCGAGTGTTGGGTGTGTCTTCAGTTGGCCCTTGGTACTCGCACATGCATATACATTGAGAAAGTGTGTTGAAGTGGGAAATAGGATGTTACGCCGTCTTCATCTTCGTCAGGACTTGACCAAGCTGCCTAAGCAAGGACGAACATCACGGATGGATGGAGGAGGAGGGAGTGGGCCTGGAGGGAGTGCAGCAGAACTGAGAGATGTTGAAGATGTGTAACGATGATGAGATCGATGGTATGAACGAGGTGGTGGTTCTACAGTGATGCTGGGATTTGCAGAGTAAGGGCCGTGATCAAGTTGAACGTTGAGAAGCTTACGGTCACGTGACACGCGATTAGAGGATGCTGTTGGGTAAGACAAGGAACCCATCACATCGAGTCGAGGCTCGTTCGTTATAATTAGTTTTCGTTAAGTTTTTGTGTCAATATCGGGCCAAATGAAGTTATTTTGAGCGTATACATTGCGGCTAGCATAGATGGGGCGAGAACATTACTAAATACATGATATCTACTACCTATTTGCGTGAGCTTGATATTGAGACAGATGGTGGAGACAGTAGACTCGGATATCGAAAAAAAATAGACTCGGATACCCTACAATCACAAGTGATATGATGTACGAAGATCATGCATCGTGATTGTAGTCGGAGGTGCATATTGGGGACGCACAACACATGAAGAGGACGAAGTGGGCCCACGGCGAGATCTTTCTCGCCTGCTTCTTGGCGATCTCAGGAGCGGGAGGGATTGTGGATGACGACGAATCGACCGCTTGTGATTGGGCCTGACCCTGGCCCTGCAACTTCTTTCTCTGCTTGTTTTCTGGCCGCTGAGCGACATATAGTGCCTGCGTAGCATCAGATATCTGACGAAAACAAATACACCTGAGAAAACTTACCCTCTTGTCCTGCATGCCTGCGATACTCTGCGATCTGATAATGGCACTGTGTAAGGTGTGAACGATCTGATCGCCTTGGGCTCGGATTGGAAGTTTTGTTGGGCGTGGTGAATGGCGCTTAAGACCCCAAGACCCCAGAGACCGGTAGGATAGATTGACGCCCTTCGGCACAGGTGCCGGTGAAGTCATGCAAAATAGCTGCAAGGGCCAATCAATGTCTAAAGCAGTAATCACTCACCGCGCTTGGGAAAACACCTGGAATGCATCTCTCCGGAAGATGAGCGGGCCGGAGTGGGCCGGAGTGGACAAATGGCTGGCAGGCGCCCGCGAGTTGACGCCCAACATCGAAAACAAACCTTCCCAGATTCTTGAACACTGTTTTCGTTCTTGTCCGGCCCTTGGTAACACTAAGCGTTCAATGTACCATAGCAAAAACAATACATACAAATGTTATCGCCGTGTGGATACGCAGCTTTTTAGATCTTCGCCAGGGACAAACTCTAAGACGAGCAGGAGAAAAGCATCAGTCTCGAGTGTGCGGTGAAGTGTGACAATGTTTGGATGTGGGGAGAGGGATTGGTGAATTGTGACTTCAGTGAGCTGCGCTGTGAGAGCGGCAGAATCGAGGTTCGCCTTTGAGAGTACTTTGAGAGCGAAGTTTCTGCCATAGACGATAGGTGGAGGGGTTGGGTCGAGGTCGAGGACGCCAATGTGGCCGTCCTTGCTGACAGGGATGCGGGAGATAACTTCTCGGACGAGATAGACGACTGCATAGCTGCCTGTTCCTAGTCTACGAACGACTTGGAATTCTTTTGCAGTGTTCATGTCTATCGGAGCGAGGACGCAAGGACGAACTGGATCGCGGGATTGACGTTGGGAACATCTACCACGGCGTTAGCGTAGTAAGACCCTTTCAGCGTGTCTAGTTCCAAGGTAAGCAGGTGTCCAGCCATAGGCGGTATACATGATCATTCACACCTGGTCGTCCATTCATGATTTCCTGAGGGGCGGTATCAGTCAGTCCAGTTATTGATTAACGTCTGTCAGTCTTTGTAACACTGACTTTCCCGTGCAACCATCCGTAACTTCAAGTTGAGATCAAAACCTTGCTACCTGCGGGCAAGTGCAGACTTGACCTACCTGTATAGGTTCCCAGGGTCCACATATTTATCCCTTATGTCCTCGTTCAGATGAGCAAATTTGTATGCAAGCTTGAGCAATCTTTCCCTGTAGATAGGGTAGACAGGCGGAAGATCTTTCACCAGTATAATCCCGAGAGCCTGAGGATGTGATCCAAACGCCTCCTCTTGTGGGAGCAAGGATCAGCGTCGGTATAATGACCTACGATGTTGTACATGACTCACCGATGGATGTCTCTAAGTTAGTGGTGGACAATCCTGCAGGAAGGGACGCAAGAGGTGAGGGGGGTGTTAAAGGCAAGGGATGATGAGCTACTGAGGAGCCCTGATTGTTAAACTGGTGGACGCAGCGACATGACCGGCGGCAAATCACCCCTTCTTAGATTGCCAACTTGAAGCAACTCGAGGAAGGCAACTGTCGTGAAATAAACGGCAGTGACGTTCGTATCGAACGACTTGGCAAAGCCTTCTGGTGACCCAGTATCCCAAAGGACACTTTGAAATGCCTTGATGGATGGGGAGGCATCTGTGGGGTCATCCAGAGGGGATAGTAAATGTGAGGGTAGTAAATTGCGGGCGATGCCGGTGTTATTGACAAGGAGGTCAATATAGCCATGACGTGCTTTGATAGTCTCGACGAGCTTTGTGAGAGACTGACGACACGTGATGTCACCCTGTAGCGGGATGATCTTCCTAAATCTCTGGGAGCTTGGGCGTCAGAATCAAACGTTATGAATGTAGGATTCCATACGTTGTTCTCCTTAGCAGCCTTTTCTATGACTTCAAGCCTTCGACCAATGATGTACACGGTGGCACCGTTGCTCTCTAACGCAGTGGCAATCGTGAGACCGATACCTAGTAAACATGATATGATGAGCGGGATTTGACACAATGCCAGAAAAGGGCTGTACCGGTGCCACCCCCTGTGACCACAGCGACCTGTACCTCTACGCCAAACAAGGCAGCAATATTTGTATGAATGGAGGAATCTGTACTGGTCATAATGGTATCAGACAGGGATGTCTGCCACTTCCTGAGTACAACATCTGATAAGCAACCAGCAAGCAGTGATGATCTGCGACCACAATGATGTGTAGTTACTGAAGTTTCCGAGTGCACCCTTGGGCCGTCGGCAGTCTTCGTCCAGAACAGTCCGGCCATATAAACAATTTTCTGGTGCTAGCAAGTGTTTAGGTGTTGCATATGACAGAATGGCCCACTGACTTTACATATAATGGTTATAAATCTTTGCAGTTGAGACAGCTGCCAATACACTGCCGCTTGCCGGGCACCTTGTGTAGTTAGCTGAATCTGGACAATGCAGGCTCGCATTACAATCACATACATCATGTCCACATCAATGGAGTTATTGTCAGAAGTGCAAGGGTAAGCTAGGCTTGCATGACATGAGCACGCTGACACAAATGGCTATTGAGTTGTAATGCCCTGGCACCCTTGGGCCGTCATCGCCAGGACTGTATTGATGAAGATGATCAAAAATAGTAAGAGAGTTATAGCGAGCGGACATGAGTTTCAAACAAGAAAGTTCACAACATCCACTGACCTTCTGTGAGGGACGGCGTCCAGGGTTCGACAGAGTACAGGAAACTCTCGAATAAGGGCACACAGGCCAAGGATAGCGGAGTGTAGCTTCCTAAATGACTCTCCATAGTCATAGTGTGTACGCGATGGCTGGACTCTGACATTCAAGCACTGGTCACCATGAAGGAGTCGTGTCTCACCGAGAATTTTGATACCAATGTTCTGGCCATACTGAACACCCATGATAATACATGTGACCACGATGCTAGTGACAAGCACACCGCCCCAGAGCAAGAATGGAACCTGATTCAGGTCTCTGGGTCACAGTGATCTTGGGCGGAGCCTGCCGGCTCACTGTCGCACGCCTAAACGAGATGAGCGGTACGGATGTCCGAGTCACCTGAAGTGGTGGTCCGCTATGTGCACTGCGAACAGAGACCACTGAAACTCGCTTCTTCGTGGTGGCAAACCAGGCGCGCAACCGAGAAGCCAGAAGACGCTTATTATCAGAGCGCTTGCTGATGTTGGTCTCTTCGAAAGTCACTGTGCTGACCGTTTCTGGCTGGTCTGACTCCCACCACCACGGCGCGCGCTTATCGGATGCCACAGATATGCACCAGACGACAAGCCCACAGACAGTAAATAGTACGGCGCCAACGATGGACCTGGAGACTGCATCTCCATACGTAGGAGAACACCACGATGAAGAAGAGCATGCTAGGTTGAGGCTCAGCTAGTGATCGTCTAGAAGGAATAAATAGCTCACCTCCACATAAGCAATGCGTAAGGGAGGCTGTAGATCATTGCCAGCTTCCAGACCGTGTTTTCCGTCATTCATCCGTTGCAAAAACCTTGACTGTAAATGTACAAGACCCAATAAATGAATTGATAAAGTGCACAAATAACAAGTACTTACGGCCTCAGAACCACGATCCCTGCCAGTAAGATCCAGGGTGATGAATGTCAGACCCAGAGCAATAGAGCCGAAACTAAGAACCAGCGACATGTAACTAGCTATCTGCGTCGGAGAACGCCCAGCGCCTGAGTCAACTGATTGGATTGCCAGAAATCCAACATTGGCACCGAGGAGCACCGTACCCTGGAGTGATCCTCCTCTTCAAAATGATACTGTGAAAGCAAAAATCGACTCACAAGAAAATTGAGATTCTGGAGTTGTTCATTCAGTCTCGTGATAAATATCTTCCTTTCTGAAGGCTATGATAAAATGTTTTCAAATCCGTGGTTGTGTCAGTCCGTGAAAACACCGAGGAGGAACTTAGATTAACCGCATACAAATGTATGGTGTTCGGCGAACCTGAATTGCAATGTAAGATATGGAGGCAATGGTAAAACAGGTCATGCTATGGAGGCGAGCGTTTCCGGATCGTGATACTTTGTTTCGAACTTCGGAGGACAGAAGATTGAAGTAGTAATCAACCTTGGCATCTTGATTGTCCCTCGCGGTGCCTGAAAATCCCGTTTCAGAGAGAATGCAGCCTCGAATGACCTTGCGCATTTCTATCATCCGCGACTCAATGTACTTGGCGAACTGCTCGCAATATTTAGAAGTGAGTGAAGGCGAAGCATGAGAAAGGCATACTGTCAAGCGAAGGACATCCCATCCAACACCGTTAATGCTGTCTGGAGTTTCTACCATTACTCATTGTACTGTTAGATAGTGATTCATAGCAACTGAGGAAGGCGCTCACCCGGGTTATCATGCAGTTCTCAACCAAGCCAGTACTATCATCTACCCAGGGATTGACCATTGCCCGCAGGTGGTGAAACAGGTCGCTCATCCTTCTTAGCCGGTTGCCATTCACAGTGGCTTTCAGCTCCAATGTTTTGGGGTCGATAGGTAGGACATTTGTAAGCCTGGATGGAGATAAGCATGTCACATTTTAATCGCACACAGAACACTAACGTGATGAAGGGCAACTTCCTCATCATCTCATGGAATTGAGGGTACTGATACTCGGTGGAGTACAGTTTCACCAATGATGACATAATAATCCGATTCATGGCAGATAGTTTGTGCCCCGGAGTTTTCTCTGGGAGCCAGATATGAAACGCGTGGTAGATCTGGTACGGCGATGCTGTTGTTATGTATTGATATCGGCAATGATGAAGCCAAACTTACCACTGTCAGCAAAGTTGCGACTAGACCTGAACCCAATAGGCCATCTTGACCTCGTATGTGATCCTCATCATCCTCGTCTTCGTCATAAGGAGCTTGCCCGCAGGTGGTGAAACTTCCTTCAGTCATGCTTATCACCTGCGAGGGCGGACATTCCACATGGAATGGTGTAGTTGGGGATCGCTTGTTGTTTTGTTGACTTCACGAGGGGCTTGTTGTTGTTGTTGTTGTTGTTGTTGTTGTTGTTGTTGTACTAATTCTCCCTAATGGATATCAAGTTAGAGTATGTACGAGCGACAGGCTACAACTCACTGGTTCAGTGCGATAAGAATCTGTCGTCCCAAATTGACAGATTGAGCTTCAAAGGCTCTAGAACTTACACTATGTTGTTCGTTTGTGTCTCAGTATGTCAAAGGCCAATATCTTGAGAAATAGAAATTGAATAAGCATCACAGTATGTGTGCAAAATACTCCTGCAATGTGTGCAGCCATGTTGAGGACAATCAAGATGATGGTAGGAGATTGTTATCAGGGTTTCCAATTATTCTCAGGCTGTTGGCTCAATCCGAAATCTTCCGAGGGTCTTCCGAAATGATCCGTAGTACAAGTACTATTTTTACATGGCTCCTACAACTGCTTATCAATTTAATCACCTAGCCTTAAGTTATATAAATAATATATGAAAGGCAGCTCATGGTATTACAGAAATTCCGAGTCAAAGTCGTCAAAGTCGTCAAAGTCGTCTGCCTCATTGTCAGGGTCCCCGTCGTAGTAACACAATTCGTCAGGTAGAGGCGGTGGCATAAATCGACTGAGAGGCGACGCCACACCTACGGAGGCCAGTCAGTATGCTAAGAAATACAAAATCTATCGTGCTCACTAGTGTTGTCAGAGAAGTCAAATTCACGAGCATGTTCAATGGCCATTGCATAAAGGTCCGTCTCAGCTTGGGCACGAAGCATCTTTGCATGCAAAATAAGAAACTCCAATGGGATGTTGCGCTCGTATGGACGGTTGCCCTCGGTAGCAAGAACCTCTGCAATGAGTCCTGTTTGACAGGCTCGTTCTGCCTGAAGCACATTGCAGAAAGATTCCTGGACGTTGATGCTGACCCATGTGTTCAACAGGGGCAATGAAGGGCTGGCGCACTTTGGGGAAACTGTGAGAGTAAACGAGTAGATCAGTCGCAGTACTTACGTTGAAAATGTCGGATGTCCAGTTGTCGTTGCGCGTATCGGTGAATTTAGAGTGTGAAATGATAGAGTCATGCAAAATGGAGCAATCTTCCAAGCAAGCGTCACCATTTGGGAGGGGGTAGGCGTGTCGTCTATTTAACCAAGCTTTGCATTTCTCTCGTGTTGCCCGTGGACAGGTTAAGGATGCACGTCCTACAGCATGTTTCGAGGTTGCTGGGAGAGACCTGACGTCAGGTTTAACGACTGATTAGCAGCAATAATAATCAACTCAGACTTTTATTCGTGTGCCAAAATTAAGAAGCTCACACGTCTGGTGCTGCTGCAAGTGGTCGATGGCTTGGCTATACAACGACACCTCCATCTGACCTCGTTTCTTCTTCTCCTCCATGAGAAGATGCTCCAACATCACGTGTCTCCTTCTCTTGTGCCCACCAACCCGGATGCTCTGGTGTTGTCGCAGTGTTGCCTCCTGCTTCGCTTCTATAGTGCGTTCAACAACGATTTCCCAAAGGTCACCAGGATAGACCCGATCTTTGAGCAAAAATGACATAAGTCTCAATTCAACCTCGAGCTGTATGGAGTATTTTTCAGGATGTCCCAATGGATGCAAAGTTATAGACTGGCCTTGTCATCTGATATGAGACCTATGTAGGCATCCAGTAATCCAATGCCCACAGAGTTTGAGATTTGAAGAAATTTCATATGAGTAGCTGAGCCATCGAACAGCTCCGATATACAAGTTGACATCACTAAACAGCCGATGACTATTCAACGGAAGCTTGATTCAAGTTATCCCGCAATGTCTTACTTACTAAAAATTTTGTAGCGGCGACTGATTCTGAGAGATCTAGATCTGGTGAGAAACCGGTGCATCTCGCCGCCAACTATGCCAAATCTGTAAGAGTTAGATTTGAAGATTAGTGATGCGCCGGTGCCTGCGCCAATCTGACTGGAATACTGTTCCGCAGATCAATGATTATAAATATATATATCAATGAGACAGTATCCTTTCACGCACGAAGGAGCTGAGAAGGATCTGACAACTGAAGAAATAATACATGATCATCAGGCGAAAGAAAAACACAAAATAGCAAGAAATGCATCAGTAGCTTAGAGAGAGAACGTCGAGGGAATGAAGTTGTGTCAGTCCTATTCGCATGAATTAACATAAGAGAGCAAAAAGAGTGGAAGTATATCACCTGGGCGTACAAACATCCAGCCGCCGGGGTCGTCGGGATATGATTCAATGACTACATCAAGAGCATATTTGAATTAAGAGTTTGAGCCAGGTCGAGGAGTTTGGTCTGTGTCGTAGCGACAGCATCTAACCGGCCATTAGGACCTTTGGCAGCTATGATGCCATATCAAGATGATTGGGATGTGGGATAGAGCAGATGAAAGGTGCAAGCTAAGCTGACGTGAGGGCATCCAAGGCATACAACTGGATGAACCAAAATCAATCGCTTGCAAAAGCAATGCGATCCACGCACCATTCCAGGTAACCTGATAACCTCCTCCTTACACTCTACGTTGAAGTTGTCAATATTTTCAGGACTGTTTCAGTGGTGAAACGAACACGAGCCGACAGGTGTACAATAAGGAGGCTGTGGAGTAGAAAAAGAATTTGACGAACAAGGAAGGAATAAGCATAGGGACAGGAACTTTGCGCCAGTCACATTAAAGTCACATGACATGATTTGTAATAGTGCAATGTGCGGTCAGCAACTACCAACAGCCTGCGAGGCTCGAGGTGCCAGCATGATTCACCCCCCCCCTTTGCCAATGCGAGTCTCATGTCAAACCATAGAAAGGTCGCTATTTTCTGGGATTATAGTGAGTTTGCATGCTAAGTTGTCTTTGGTAGTTCATGGGATATATTCTCCATCAGAAAATTGTAGCCCTCCCTTGCATTCGCAAGGACATGCCATTGTGGATGGCATACGACGAATTGTGCCTGTCTTCATAGACGTCACCTCGTTCAAAGCATACCTTGACATATCCTCACAGTCCCCGAAGTCTGTTGGGTCGGCAGGAAAGACGTCGTGGACATGATGATTCTTGGTTTGTATTCCGCAACTTGCGTTTGTACCGTACAACATGAACTTTCGTCTGCCACTAGTGGATATGCTTATATTTTCCAATGACCATCCTTCGCCTGCCACTGTTATCCTGACTGAGATTATGTCTATGCGTATTAACCCTCCGCCTTCAGCAGAAAAATGTTGTTCTCATCGTACCCCCAGCACCAAATATTCCCCAGAGCCTGGAGTCTCAGGCCTCAGTCATGGTGGACTGGAATTTTGACATTCTTGGAAAGCGCACAGAAGCCGACACATCACTGATACGGCAACCTGATGTACTACGGTCTACTAGTAACCATCAACCCGTTTGCGCAGGTTTGTGATCCGTGATTCATATTTACTATGCACCCTTCCTGAAGGACCTGAACAGAATCGGATGTGGAGTTTCATCGCTGGCCTTACTCCTACTCGCATGCATCTTTTGCAGTGTTTGAACAGGATCCGAAAGTCCCTCGCACCAATACCATTACCACCAGACAAGTTGAGCTTTCTAAACAGCTCCTTTTGTTCTCGACGGGTCCATTCGAGTTTCACAGGCGAGATTATCTGTTCTTCTTCATCCATCAATAAAACTGGTTTTTCAATGAATCAAATTCATACCTCTTCGCGGGTAACGGAAGGCGGTCAATGGAGCTAGTTGGAAGAACCTATCTAATTTCACTAGGTGATGATTAGCGTGAAATTTTCTTGCCCATGAAGCACGCTGACCTTGGTATCCGCATGTATTAGAAGCACATCTTGCAATCCAGTCAATTTCATTCGTGGTCTCATTCCACCATGGATACACTGCTGCTTCTATATACGCTGCTTTTCTACCGCTGTCAGCGCATACGCAGCACGGATATCTGAAATCGTATTTGGCGCGATAATCCTCTAAGTCAGACGGCGAAACCTTTCGTCCCTCGCCATCGGCAGGCCTATGTTTGCAACAGAGTCAATATTCGGGATCCGTACGGAATTGGTGTCATATCTTACCAACACCACTCGATCATTGATTTTGACGAGCTGTCATAGTGTAGCAGGGCAAAGCGGCAAGTCATAGCCTTGGCAATCAGTTTCCCTAACCTCTGAGCAGTTTCATGACAACTAGGTGGGGTAGTGATGGTGGAGGAAGGTGAAGATGGCGGTTCCATTGAGTACCTAGTATTTTCCCCCCTGCAATTTAATGGAACAGCGGCTTTTAGATGATTGTGACGGCTCGTCCAGCCTCCCATGCCGTCACCGACTGGCGCCATGGTTTCTTAGTCTGTGGGAGCCAGGCGATCACGCCGCTGGCCATTGCTGGTGCCACGGGCTACCTGTTGCATTCCTTGGCGGGAGCAGTGAGTTCGGATACCTCTAGTATTGAACCAACCTTCGTAATATCATCTCGTCCTCTTAGTCCTTTCAACCATATCCTCTCATGGACACGGCACTGTCGACAGGTCCAACTCCTTTTAGATGTGCGTGTACCCGCGAGTTTACACAGGAGAGCGCGTACACCAAGCATCAGCGCTCGTGCATGAGAGGCAAGAAACGTGTATTCTCCGCATTATCCAGAGCAAAAGATCTCCTTAGCTCTGTAAAATGGACCCGAGTGGAAAACAATGGTAGATCTTCAAGTTTGCAGTCCCATGGCTTGCTGCCGTCTTTCGACAAGGTCAACGAACCTTTGCATTCAGAGTTCACAGTTGACAGGCCCGGGGCTCTGTTAACAACACACACCCCTGAGGAGGTATCAGTTCATCCCGCAATGCTCTCCCCTCGGCATGAGACACTATTCTCGGCACTGTGTCTATGCAAACAGCCGATCCAGAGGGGTTGTCGCTGGCCCAGCAGAGGAGCCGGCGTATTGGTGTTCCTATGCCGGTCTGCTACTGACAGTACGATGACGTGCTCCCGCAGCCCCCTCCGAGTGTTCCCTCTAGTCAGACTCAACAACCAGAATTCATCACACCTGCAAATTCCATTGACACGTCTATCAGAGTTCAACCATCGTCGCGGGCACCTCCTTTTCGCACAGCGAGGAACGTTTTTAGGCTAGTACGCCAATTTTTCACATCGACTCCCCCGTCTCATGACCCGGAAGAGGTTGTGACGCTCCTAGATATCAGTTCTGTCCCAGTTGCCAGTCCAGCGGAGATCCCTGCTAAGCTCTCTGACATGTCATTTCACCCATACCCCAACCGGTCATCTTTTGAGTTGGGACATTGGTATTGGAACGGCGGTGTGCAGAAGTCTCAGCAGAGCTTCAAGGAATTGGTCGACATTGTCGGACGTCCGGATTACGACCCTGATGATGTGCGAAATACACCATGGGACAAGATCAATTCGCAATTAGGAGCGAGCGCTGAAGTTGAAGACAGAGATGAATGGGAAGATGAGGATGCTGGCTGGCGTAAAACGCAAGTGACGATCGAAGTCCCATTTTCTCGTACCACACCTCAACCGGATGTTCGACCCTATATCGCAGCAAACCTTTACCATCGATCTCTGGTTTCTGTTATTCGGGAGAAACTCGCAAACACTCAGGATGATGAACTTTTCCATTATGAGCCTTACCAGCTGCGATGGTGCCCCCCTCATCTTGAACATGAAGTAAATATTCAGGGCGAGTTATACACCTCACCAGCCTTCATGGATGCACACCGTGCACTTCAGGAGTCTCCTGGAGAGATAGGATGTGACCTACCTCGTGTGGTTGTCGCACTAATGTTTTGGTCAGACGCTACACACCTGACAAATTTTGGTAATTCGAAGCTATGGCCGGTATACATGTACTTCGGAAATGAATCGAAGTACCGCCGGTGTAAACCATCTTGCCATCTGGCTAATCATGTGGCCTATTTTCAAAAGGTATGATCATTCTGAACCAATTCCTGTCTGTATTGACATTGATGTCTTGTAGCTTCCGGACTCCTTCAAGGATTTCACGGGTGATTACACCCAAGGCAAGGGAGTTGGTCGCGAATGCACCACTCATTGCCATCGCGAATTGTTTCAGGCTCAGTGGAGGGTCTTGCTCGATCCCGAGTTTTTAGAGGCATATCAACACGGGATTGTGATTTTGTGCTGTGATGGTGTCAGACGCAGGTTTTACCCGCGAATATTCACTTATTCTGCTGACTATCCTGAGAAGTAAGTTGTTGTTAATGTCTTCAACATATTGCAATTCATAAAAGCCAGGGTTCTTATCGCGACTATTCGGCAGCTGGGAGGCTGTCCTTGCCCGCGATGCCTCGTGCCGATGGGAGAAGTTCAGAATCTAGGCACGAGTTATGATAGGAAACAGCGTGCTATTCTTGCGCGCTCCGATGCCTCGAGGAGCAAGCTAGTTGCTACTGCACGCGGCTTCATCTACAACATGAATCGTGGTGTAGATAGCACAGCTGTCGAATCACTTCTTAAGCCTCATTCCTGGGTACCAACTTCCGTGAGTATGATAATCAACTTTCTTTTTTCGCTCTTACCAACTCTCAATTAGAACACATTTTCGGATTGCCTCGGGCCACTCGGGTTCAAG
>JRHT02000291.1:0-29129 GCA_011800875.2 Suillus brevipes Sb2 | reverse complement strand
CCGCTTTTCAACGCGTGACTTTCCCGCGCTTCGCGCGCCTATAGCGCCTTTGTTCCCGCGCTTTCGCCTTATCACGCGCTTCGCGCGTTCCCCCTAGAGTTGTCACCTGTGGATACTCGCTTTCTCCGCTTCCCCTAAGGGACGAACATATCGCACTATTATTTTCCTCCCTTCAACATTTATATCAGCTGCACCCTCAGCTGAGTTGAAGATCCTTCACCGGCCCTGCTACCTGAGCCCTCTTCACCATTGGGTGTGCAGCCATACGTTATGTCAGCAAATGTTGACGTGGCATGAACACGAACACGTGAGGAACAAGGCTGGGTAGAAGAAGAGCCTGCCGAAGAGTCCGGTTCAGTCCAGTTCTTCGACCATTTTCTCTGAACCTCGAACCCTGCACCGAACACCAGCAAATGGGTTCGGGGGGTTCAGTTCTGGTTCAGAACAGTTTCGAACCACCGGACCGAGCATCACAGATTTTCCTTCACAGATTTAACTTGTGGCTTACTCAACAGTGATGTGTCTTCTTGCCGCATTTGAGGCTCTGCTTGCAGTGTTCGACATCAACGGTCATAGGATAACTGAGCATGAGATTAGTGAACACCAACATGAGGCAGCACATCTTCAGCCAGCAGCAAAGGAGCTGCAACTTTGCATTTTTGTTCTGAAGCAGTCCGGCCATGTAGAGTTTTGGCTGAATAAGTTAGCCTTTATCTATCGATTGCATAACATTCAAAGGTCACCTGTTATGAACAAAGCAGGGCAGAATTATCGTACGTTACCGCTAGTGCTCAACTAGGTGATCAGTGGAGACTTTGAGCGAGTGAATAATCTATTCTCACGGTTGGTAGGTGTTGCAATGTGTGGCCATCTTGATGACGAGCTGACAAACAGCTGCAATAAGACCGCACAAATGTGCTTTTGGTGGGTTTCATCCAACATAGTCCGGGTATTCAAAGCTTTGTCATTTGAGGTTTAATTATGATAGATATTGTGCGAATTTTACTTTAGATAAAGCTTTGTAACATTTTAGCATTTTCGTGTTGGTTTCCTGATGCAAGAACGAGAGCGAACATGTGCACCGATGAGTCAATGACATACCACCGAGCCATTTTCCAACTTGACCAGCAGCACTTGGATAACCTGATTCAAACCTGATTCAGAGCCTACAAGGGATGTGCCTCGTGGATTCCAAGGAAGCGAGGCTGCAAGAAAGACCAAAAGTGAGGCTCTATGGTGATAAACATGAGCTCCAGGCAGGTATCGAGCCAGCACAAGTTTTGAGACCAAGGATAACTGGGGTGTGAGCTCAGTGGTTAGATATGTTCGAATCAAGCGAACTTCCGGAATCTGAATTTAAGTCTTCCTCAAACACCTGCCGCTTGTCATGAGATTTGGACTGAGTTCTCAGAAGCTGGTGTGAGGTATCAGGAGGGCGACCATCATTTTTTCTGGGCGTAGAGAACTGTGATTGTGGTGCTCTTTCTAGGTCTGTGCAGCCATGTATCTGCAAATTAGCCTGAGTTTGCCAGCTCTTAACTGCTCCATAACGGGTTGGAGTGCCCACTTATTGAAACAAGGGGTGCTTAATGACAAATAGACACTGATAATACACTGGTCAACATACCACTTTGGCCAGCTGCATCAGGGAAAACCTCCTTCATGAAATCAAGCAATTATATTGGAATTAAACGAGAATATCATAGAAAAGATATTGCAACCTGATGCCTGCGCACCAGAACTCTTACATGGCATGCTCTTCACTAACATCCAACTTAACGACTTCTTGCTGACTCTCGCTCGCTCGCTTGAGCTCATCGAAATTGAGGGAGCCAAGGAATGCGAGTGGATCATGATGGCAGTCGTGAATATCGGTGGTGTGCTTGAATATGGACGTCCGAGCAGCGTGCTGCACAAGATTGGTGGTGTAGGTGCTCGTGACACTGGTGCAGGTGGTCCGGCTGTAAAAGTTGTCAAGAAGAGT
Source organism: Suillus brevipes Sb2 (assembly GCA_011800875.2). Lineage (NCBI taxonomy): Eukaryota > Fungi > Basidiomycota > Agaricomycetes > Boletales > Suillaceae > Suillus > Suillus brevipes. Next base: position 27,145 of record JRHT02000291.1, on the reverse strand, counting down.
CACGATGCATGGACGTGGATGACGAAGGCGATTCACAGGCATCTCCAGCTCTAACAGACGCACATACGACTGTGGAACTGCCGGTGTCATTCAAACTAGTGATGGAACTTGCGTTTTTGATGCTGTGTTTGGCAGTGTCGGACGACATCATGCCTGCAGCTCATTGAATTCGCATGCCTTTCAGCTTCTAGCTGAGGGGTGTCGGGTGTCTCATCCAGCGCTGATCGGAGATGATCAATGAGCAGCCTCACCATCAAGAAACTGAAAATAAGAATTGATGGCCACCAGAACTGGCAATAAGAACCATTGTGTGAGTGTGAGACATCACTACAATCCAAAACAATGCCAACATTGAGCAGAAGCCACATAGAGTACAAGAAAAAAAAGATCTTCATAAAGAAATAAGACTTACAGTGCAATATGAAGCAAGACAGACATGTCAGTGAGTCACGTGACTCGATTGCGGTTTGGAAAGCTCGACATACCACAGCATGACATGGAGACGTGGCAGGATGAAGGTGGGTTTGGAATCATCATTGGCGGCAATGGTGGCGGGATGTAGTCCATATTGTTGGAGAAGGGACAGGAAAGTAACACTGGAAGGAAAGGTCGTCATTGGATATGGGATGGTATGGGTTGCAGTGTGAGGGACTGGAATGGACATGTTGCATTCAACCGTGGGAGCTTTGTCATGATTAGTCAACATTGACTATTTTCATTGCACAAATAGTTATAAATTCGCGACATACTTATGCTGTCACCTGTCATATCCCGTACTCCGGACCCTAGTTCCCATCCCTATTGTCACCATCCTTTCCATTGTGCCTGCTATACTTCAGTAGGATGAGCCCTGCTACCTCCGTCCATCATCCAACTTGATATCCAGCCTTCCGGACACTGCAGCCAGCCTGTACCCCTGACCCCTGAATCTTCAGATCTCTAGACTTCTGGAACCTGTCCGGATATATCCGGACTATTTCCCGCGCTTCGGATCCAGACTTCTGGACCTATATCAGATCCCGTCCGATGTCTAGATCCATTTCTGATACAATACAATAAGCTTTTCCTGTTCATATTAGGTTACCACAGCCTATTCCATTATTCAGTATTCCTTACTTCCGGCTTCTCAGTAATCCTCAATACCCGACTATGTTCTTGATCCATTTCCTTTCAAGTATTATTGCTATGTTTCCGGTCCTCAGTTATTCTCGTATTCCGTTCCATTACTGATCCACCCTGCCTTTTCATATCCGTCTCCATTCTATTATGATCCGTGACACTTCACCATAATATTCCGCATGCCTTGTACATAGCCTCGGATGGCTGATTACTTACATTTCCTGTGCTATCTTCAGTAAACCCGTGTAACATACGATACAACCTCAGTTCGAATATTAATGTTATTCTCCATCATGTAGTCTTAAGGGATTGATTCCCTTATGCTCCAACTCTACCTTTCGGTAGTCTTTCCTTATGCTCCAATACTTTCGGACCTTGTCCGATAGTCAATCCTTGTCTATCCTTATCCTAAGCTATTTCGGACTATGTCTGATAAGCTATTCCTAGTCTTTCCTTATCCTTAGCTATCTTGGACCTTGTCTGATAGTTAATCCTGGTCTTTCCTTAACCTCTGCTACTTTCGGACCTTGTCCGATAGTTATCCCTTGTCCTATGCTTATCCTAGACTATTCTGGACTACGTCCGATAGTCACCTTGTATCCTCCGCTTATCCTATGTCCTCCAATACTTCCTCTGTCCATCCTGGACTATCCTGGACTGCGTCCGGATAGTCATCCTCCATCTTCCGACATATCCTCTGTCCGAACATTGGCTTAATGCCTTGTCCTTATCCATCCCTATTCGTTACACTCCCTCTGTCGGTCTCTACTTGGGTTTCATCCCAATGTAGTCCATAACCCTTCCTCCACCCTCGGATATGTTCCCATAGTGTTTCCCACACTTCGGACATACGTCCGGACGAGTTCCCACGCTCTGGATGTGCTTCCGGATCAGTTCCCGTGCTCTGGATGCCTTCGGATTAGTTCCCACGCTTCGGACATGTCCCAGACAAGTTCTCGTAGTCTGGATATCTCTATTAGGATCTCCTGTGTTTCATGGAAGTCACCTAGGCACTCCCTTAGAGTAGCCTCACCTTCGGAGTCTTACTAACTTCATTGGATGCCCTCCGGACTTCCTTCTGAAATATGGGGCATGTACTCGGGTAAGGGGCACAGCGCACGAGCTGAGGCCAAGCCCTTCCTTCCTAATCCGACCCTCTGGCATGGATTCTGACATCACCCAATTAAATTTCCACACTATAGTGTCTGTTGATGCTTGTTGCTTCTCTCCACCTCAGCGCTCAGCGACCAGGGCGTTCCATTTTTTCGACCCCCCACTCACCATCCCATCATCATCATAGCATTGGTTTTGTTCTGGCTACACCCAATGCAGCAAGAGCAATCCTCATGTGGGAGATCCTCGTCATGTGCACTCTCAACGACTCGACAAGGGGGAGCATCACCCTCCACTCCTGATATCTGCATTGCCTTCATTCTCGACAGTTTCAGTCTTGTTCTTCTGCAGCAGAGTTAAGACTTTCAGTGCAGTAGCACATGAACGGGGACAAGTACTAGTACTTAGTATATGCTTCTATTTCTGAGTATTACAGCTGTTTTGCGGAAAAATACAAGTAATTCAATCAAAGTAGTTGATTTCCTGGAATTCCCTTGATTTTGACATGAGTTTGTATTTTTTGTACTCTTCGGATCACGATCGCCCGAGGAATTGGATTCCATACTATGTAGTAATCATCCAGGGTCCTTCACCGCATAATCTGCGTTTGGATGACAGACAAACTTCCTGAACTTCAGCTGAGGTTAGTACTTTAATTGAATTATATGGGGCAGGGATAAATAACGCATGCTCACGAGAATGCATCCACATTACTTAACCCCCATTCTGCATCTAGTAGCCTCACACTAGCTAATATGGCTGCAGTTCAACAGACTCCTCATGACAGCGAACTCGATGTCCTATTCCCCTCCCCATCTCCCCCGCCCACCGTCTTCTCCCCTTCGCGATACCCTGGAGCTTCCCCAGACGCAGTTGCAGCTTTGAGATATGTCATGAAGGATAATTATATTAAGCACCACATGTTCATCAACGACATTCAGTGGCATAAGTGCGTGGGCATCTCGAGTAATCTGCATCTCAGTTTGCTGACTCAAGTGTCGATGAAGCCATATCAACTATTATGTACTGGGGTTGTATGCTTTAGGTGCTAGTGGATCTTCAATCAAACAGTACTACAAACGATACAACGCCATTCAGCGTCCAGCCATCGATCCTCCTGAGGCGATCACCAAAGAAAACTTCATCGATCATCTAGGTGTCGAGAAGTGAGTTTAGAATTCGCTTGACAGGTCCCGCTCATTTTATTGTCAGGTTTTATGTCGCGTACAGAACCTTCTTCATCAAGGCTATCGAGGAAAGGGGCATCAGTGCCACACTCGATGAATATATTTTCTCAGAGAAGTATAACTTTGAAGAAGGACGGGACGCATCCACTCAACCAAAGATGTTGGACCGCTTTATTGGGGGTCTGACCCACGGCCTCATCCATGTAGGACATGGCACGGAATTTGGTATCCCGGGCATGGTCGCTGAAGGTGCGTGGTGCGATAAACATTGTAAATGGATCCCTGATAGAGGTTTCTGAGGTCTTGCAATGGCCAGCGTACAGTGGTTAGATAAATACACGTTCTTGCCGCCCTCCCTATTCAAACATGCCAGCGACGGTACGAGCGCGATGGAGGAGACGACAACCAAACTCGCCTCGCTTTTCCTCAATACGAAGGTATCCTTTCAGCTCGGACAACCGCAGATAAATCACGCTTTCTCCATTCTCGCGATCATACAACATTCGGAATTCCCAGTGATGAAGCAATATTATGGTTACAATGACCTGATGTTAGAGCACAGTGCTACAATATGGCGCTATGCCGAGCAGTGGACGATCGACTTGTCACAGCCAGGCGAAATCGAGCGTAAGATGGAGGAATTTATCTGGACCGCTACTGTCCTCTACGCTACTTGCAGCTGGAGCAAACACAAAAGCTTCGTAGCAGACTTCTTCCTGTGAGTGGCGCCAATGCGGTCATGTACGAAAAACAACGTTGATTTTGAAACGTTTAAGCATGCATCTCGTCACCTCAACTCTATTCCTTCCATCCGTGCTGCCTTACCTTCCGCAAAGCTCGCAGGTTATGTTGCTTCGCTCACACTTTGCATCGTCTCTCTCTTGGTGGATCGCACGCGGTTCCCCTCGACCGGACATTCGAGGCTTCCTCGAATCCACCTCATCCCTGTCATCAGAGGGCAAGATCGCCAACCCATTCTTTAACCTTATTCAGTCCGCAATGTTGCAACCAGATGGTCACACGTTAAAGATTCAGCGCGCATTTGCGCATTTTTCTTCCCTTTACGGTGCGCGGCCTAAGGGCTACTTCAAGGGCACGGAACTAGAGGGCGCAGAAGCACTGGATGGAACGCTCTTCTTCACGGCAGCAAAATTAACTGATGACTATATGATACAGGGTGCAAAGGTCTGGGACCGAGAAGGGGCTTCTGAGCTAGACTAGTAGTGACCAAAGGACTCACTGAAGATTTCTGTGAGCACCACTCTGACTGCGGTTGACAAATGTAGTGAGCACCTCATGTCCTTTAAACGACAGTAATGCCTATTGATATACACCTCAAAGACCTACGTCGCATGCAGCGAGTACCACCCAATCACTTGCAACTGGGCCGAGTTGTATTCAAAACGATTACACTGTCAATACACGAATTATGTAGTTTTATCTCGTATTTTTGGGTTATCATCTACTGAATTGGTAGAATTGTGAAGGCGAGTTAAGCTTGTATGACGTCCGTGACGTGGAATCCAGATCACCTCCGTCAGCAGTAGCTGCCATGACACGATAAACGAATACAAGATGTCTTTCGTTCTCGCCTATCCAACCCGCATAACATATCAAGTATCTGTAAGTGTAAAAAATTATGTATAATCTGTTTAAAAAATAACCTGGAGAGTACCCAAAAAATGTGGATTGCATCGAACATATCCCATGCTACACACTACTGCTAGTTGACACATGCACGCGCTCCTGAAAAGAAATTGAATTCATGCCGGATGCTGCATCAGACTTGGCCACGCGCTTAGCGTGGTATTCTCGAACACTGAGTATCAAGCGTGGTCCAAGCACAAACAACTGGACAAGCAAGAAAATCTGAGTAAGACCCGGATAAATCTCGCTGTCAAGTGAGAATGGGTTCTGTAAAATTGATGAATTGTGGTTACATGCGGAGGTCAGATAGATTGGCATTACCGCTGAGATAGCTGGAGACAAATAACCGAAGTTGAAACAAGAGACAGCAACAAAGCTAGCGCATGCAGAACTTCAGCGGAAAAGAGGATCCGTTCACACTGCGAACTCACCTTACAAAGTAAACCAAATGACTCTTCGTTAATGCCGTGAAACAGTCCCCGATAATCCATCCGGTCGACGGTCGTTGCAGTTCACGGAAGTGTTTTACAGTAATCCAGATTGCGAGACACAGTGTGAGGACCTCCCATGCAGTGGTGGACATCCAATACATGGAATAAGAGAGATCTATGTTGTCCCCAAAATTAACATAGCACTGGTAGGTGCCGGAAAGAACAAGCTCCTCTGATATTCATTAGTAAACCTAGTACATTAAGTCTTTCATCCGTGAGTATAGCTTACCCTCTGACATATCAATCGTTATTATTGTTATGGTCACTACATTGGCGATGGTGACGGCCAGGAGGATGATAGAGAGAAACATCAGCATCTTTCTGCGCTGATACATGGCATGCAACCGAGCGATCATGATAGCTTGCATAATATTTCAGTCAAGTCAATATCGCCAGGAAAATGCTAGCTCACCGCCTAATATTGCATTTAAGAATGTGATCATCGAATTTGATATGACATACACAATATGGCCTGGCAAATCCAGTTCGTGATTAGCCTCGGAAGACCATATACTCCACCCAAACTCACAACTGTGGGAGTCGTTATATGGAACCAAGAAGTTGATAAAGCACTTACCCCTATATGATAAGCAAATTAAAGGGAATGACCAGCATCGGTGGGGAACACTCACTGCATCTGTCAAGGAGATTGTTGGAACATATACTGTATGCGACTGTTAAGACGGAACAAACACGGTGGTGTATATGAGGAACATACTCAGCAAGCCTATGCTGATATGAAATATGATTGATTAGCACAGCGCCAATTAAGTAGCATTCCAAACATACGCCGCGTATATTATTCCAAGATAGCGCGCCTAGGAAAATTTCAAGTCAGAATAACTTGCCAATCAAACTTACAGCACATGCTACATACGCTGAGATATAAGCCAGTCATGAGGGACCAGTGTTGTCTCTGCCGCAAATCAATCATTTGTTCTTAGGATGTGGGACTCTTCTCACCCAAATCAGTTCAACCTATCGGACCGTCTTTAGCGATATAGATGCTCCGGTGATGGCATCAACCCACCTCATGTCCTAACGTCAATGCTGAAAATGCGATGAGAACATTAATAGTTCTTGGATACTATCTTACTCACCCCAATCGTATATCACCCCAGCAGAGGCGGCAACTGCGAAAAGGTCAGATCGAGACAGTGGCTACCTTACTCGCTTTCACGAACCTATAAAATAGCTGGCGATACGATACGAATTAATGGATGGCCACTGAGTGGGGTCGTTTGAGACTATGGTCATACTGCTCGAGGATGGTGTGAGGGAGCAGCGAATGTCAAGTTGGTGGATGTGTACGATCACGGTGCTCAGTGCTGGATAATATACCATCATGCAGTGCTTTTATGGCCGGTGTAGCCTAGGTGCTGGCTTAATTGACAGGAACACGTAATGTGGCATGGAGTCAAGCAGAGAGGGGAAGTCGGTCTTTGATCGAATCAATGTTGGTTGTGAAACACAGCGCCATAAAAATAGATGGAATAAATTACGCCTGTTGGTGGATGCCACAGGCGTGCACGGCGTTAACTAGTTCGGAGAAACCATTCTCGAGTTATTTGTGTTCTCATCCATCCGGGAAGGAGTCCCATGCTATGATCACACCCAATCAGAGCGAGAATTCCTGCTGCTTCAATCATTGTTGAAAAGTATGAGGAGTTTTGCCAATTCGCTGAGTCGCTGACGATGATTGTCCCAGGAACGGAACATGCACGAAGTCCCTTAAGTGACACCTGAAGTCAGTGAAGACTAAGGAATGAAATGTAGGCGATGTCCAAAGGGAGAAAACAGACAACTGACTTGTCCGACCTGGGCTGCTGAAACCCACTTCCAAGCGGTGTACATCTCTCATGTTTCTTTCGTGAGACTCCATGATTCTGAACCACTTTCCACAATCATTGGGCTATTCGCGCAATCTATGATAAGAATACCAAACATGGATAAGTGTGTTGTGAAGCTGTGCGACAAATCACACTGCATTCAACCATTGTGCGCGCAGTTGGTGACGGATGCCATCATTTGTTAATTCAGCCACCATCACAGGGCCCTGGCACTGACGAGGAAAAAATAAGACTCGGATGACTTATACGTGGCTAGCGCCTGAATATGGCTCCATGGCCGAGCAGACGCATCAGTGAAGAGCAGTAGTAGACAGACTCTGATGAGTACTCACAATATAGGTATAGTACTAGTAGTAACGCTCACAACGGCGATGACAGAGAAATAGCAAAGGTTATCATCCTCTCGCTGCTCCCGAATTTCTCATACAGTTTGGCATTTGGACAATTGAACGTACGGATCTCCAAGTCGGAAGTGACGTAGAGGAGGAAACTCGATTTTTCGATGTTTGAAACATCAATGAGATAGCCATAGTAATTCTTGCAAGCTCGAACTAGAAAGTTGAAAGTGCCTCACCTCGCCGGCCCGGCAAAGCCTGTGGCGGAGCTGCAAACACTAAGTCCGCCAGTATCAGCGGATCCGACCTCTTGAGAGCAACTCGAGAGTAGGATTGACACACTTAAGCTGTCCATAAAGTTGTGCAATACATAGTAATAAAAAGTAAACGGCATGACAAAAAATGAGAATAGACGACTCGAGATCATTCGTAACCCAACTCAGCATCAATTCGCGCCCTCCGTAAATTCCTCCTCTCCTCGTCAGTCATACACGACCACCCCTCCACAGTCTCTGACAACTCCTCCTCGATACGTTCCTCCATCTCTATTTGCTTCTTACTCTTCTTCGGCGGGGGCGGTCTCGGTAAAGGTGGCGGGGGAGTTCGTCGGTTGGGGTGGAGTGGCGCAATTCGGGAAAGCATCATTCGCGAAGACTTCACCAATGGCGAATATGAAGGGCCGTTTGAGAACGGTGAATTCGGTTGTGAGTTAACACGCCGTATGAGCTCTGACATTGGAGTCGACTTGGATTTGATGGTGAAGGCACGTGACTTGAGAGACGGAATCTGCTTTGGTGGGGCAGCTGCGCTTTGCGGGGGAATCTGCTGGGGAGAATGTAAGTAAGGATATCAAAGAACATCGAGATGGAGTACTTTGGTTGTCTCAAGAGCTGTAATGATTTCAGAATCCTTCTTGGGACTGTCGCCTCGAGAGTCTTTGTCCTCGGGCAAATGGCTGCCTTGGTTAGGGGACCTCGAACGAGGGTCGTCGTCATCCCCATGTTCACTTTCCGAGAGAACTACTTTCCCTTTGCCTTTTCCTTTAGGTTTCGATTTCGATTTTGCAGCGGGGGTGGATTTCGGAAGTGCCTTCTTCTTCGACGTAACTTTCGGTGCCTCTTCCCCAACGAAATCGTCGTCTTCAAGAGCATTATTGACTGCAGCTGGCTCATCCGTGGTGTATTTTTGCATAAGATTGTCGAGCTCGACTTCGTGGGGCTGCTTCCGACCTTTTTTCTTTCCCTTTGCTCGAGAAGACGATTTCGCATCCTTTTTCTTACCCTTGCTCACAGCAGCAATGATGTCTGCGTCCCCGTGTTCTTCTTCAAGTGCGTGCGAGTTGTCGATTGGCGGAACGACGGGCGACAATTGCGCAGAGTACAGAGGAGGTGCTGTAATAGAAGGCGACGAAGTCGTGCGAACATCTACATCCATATCTTCGCCATGAACCTCTGACTCAAGCGGTGGAGCCCTCTTTCGTTTGCGAGTGGTCACAGGTGGAGAAGAGGGTGGAGAAGACAAGTCGGGTAAATGAGGAAGAGAAGGCGGAAGGCGTGATGTTGTAGGTGGTTGGGATGGAAGCGCTGGCTCTTGCGGTGCAGGAACCTCATTTGGCTGAGTATCGATGATGGCTTGTTCAGTAGCCTTAGCTGAAGGCGATGTCCTAGCTTTAGGCTTGGGTTTAGGCCTGGGCCTCGGCTTCGGCTTGACGGGTTTGTCTTGGGACTTCTGCCGCTTCCGTGGAGGCTTGAGGGATAGTTCGTCGAGGTCGGAGTCGGATGTTAACTCTATCACATCATGTTCGACGGGCACGTAAGTTGGCTTCTTGACCTGAGCTTTCCGAGTGCGCGTCTTGGCTCTGTCGGCGATACTAAATGCAGGATCGACCTCCTCGATGAGCTCTGAGACAGCAGACGGTGTGGTTGGAGGATGGATGCTGTCCGCAGCCAAGGTGCTGGCTGGAATTGAAGATGCGGAACCAATGAGTAAGCGAGATTCATCGTCTTTGATGAAGTCGTCATATATGGTGCTCGTAGTTCGAGACTTTCGTGGTACGGGACGTGGGCGCGGTTTAGACTTCGGTACAGGTGTTCCCGCGCCACGAGGGAGTGACGGAGAAGGATCTGGCGGGTCCGAGACTTGGAACCCTGGAGGTGGCGTAAACAGAGACGCATTACTTATATCGAGAGGTTGACGTCCTCGCTCAGGAGTCCGCGCTTGACTGGTAATAAATGAGGCAGTCTGAATGAGTGACGCTGCAAAATCACCCAATTAGCATGCAGTATAACACATCGAGCTTAAAGAATTCCTGACGCTGTAGTATCTTTTCTGGGCCTGTAGAAAACGGGTTCCCGCTCAAGAGGCCGCTGTGGTCAGCCATTTGAAGAGGTCGTGAGGCGTCTTCGTCCTCGCTGTCAGCGACAATCCAGTCGTCTGTAACTTCTGTCATGATTTGACTGATAGATGCTTGCAGTGATTATGCTCGGTGTCGTCGATGATGATGAGTTTTGTAGAAGCAGTCAAAAAGTGACAAGGGCAAGACAAGACACGAAATTAATCGAAGTCGCGACACATTAAAGTACACATGCACGTGATCGCGTCATCATCTCAATGAATTTTCAACTTCCGATCCTGCCAGTGTCATTATCAATTGTGGGTATTGAATCATGACCACCATTCAGTACAGGCTATCCACACCCATATCACCAAGTACATTCTGTTCTTAGAGTGCTCTGCTTATAGCCAAACGTAACCCAAGTCCCATGGCAACTCAGATATTTCGCGGTTCCTTTTAGCCCACCATTTCTTCTCAAACACACTTGTTTCAATCTTCTGTTCTCACTCGAGGAGAGAACATCAGGCTTTATCAAAGTTCCACTCATTTCGTCGGCAAATATGTATTTGTTATAGAAAACGTCCACAGGTAATGTACGTCGTTTCCATTCTCTTGACATATGCTATTCATTGACTAGGCCTAATAGCGTCAGCTAGCTTGTGCAGAAATTGTGAATATCCGTCGCAACATTAATTAACCCCCACATCTGACTTGAACATTCCTCTGCGATTTTTTTCTAACGAAGAGCGTGGAACAATGATTCAGACTTAGTCGTCGGTAAACACGAGGCTAGGGACATTGACCAAAGATCGAACTCGTTCTCTCCGGCACCTACCAGTGCTCGATTGGCTATGGGGGACATGTCCTACTTCTAGATTCCACCTCTTTGGTGCTCACCACTGTATGTGAGGTCCTCGCACTGTGTCTTGCAATCTGGATTGCGGTAAAACACTTCCGTGAACTGCGACAACATTCGGCGGGAGGGATTATGGGGGACTGTTTCACGGTGACTTGATGACAACTTACGTGGTTTACTTCGCGAGGTGAGCTCATGCTGTGAATAATGCCCTCGTTTCCGCTAAAGGATTGAACATGCTAGATTAGTTGCTGCTTCTTGCTTCAGCCTCATTCTTGATTTGTTTCCAACACCCTCTAATGGTATGTCAATATTATATTTCACTGACCTCAGTGCATAGAGCCCTGGTTCATTATTTCAGTAGGGAGTTTCCCTGGATACTGATATTTGTAATGGGTTGCTCTCCATTTTGGCGGTCGTATAGTCGTTTGTGCTGGGACCCCGCTTGAGAATATCACGCCAAGCTCGTGGCCGATTCCGACGCAGCAACCGACATGACCTCAGTAGAGAGTTGGGAGGTTGAATGATGGAGTTGTCGCAGGAATGGCCACATAGTAGCGAGGAGAGCAGAGTCAAAGGGATAGTAGCTGGGCACCTTCCATGGGTACACGGAGAGGTATGATTTCTTGCTTTCATACAACGAGTCATGTTTTGTGTTTCAGGCGTAGGCTCCTTCCTCCCATATAATATTTCCAAACCACCAAACACGCTTAGAGTCAACTCACGCCAACTATGTAATCCGACCTGACACCAACTTGCAAACATACCATCAACATAGCCTTACATAAGCAGAACGGCCATCTCCCCGTCTCCTTTACTGCAGACCCTTACGAACTCGTATCCCCACAAACATCTTTTACATTCTTGGGTTCGCTCCTCCAGAACGCTGGGCATGCCTTTTGTTTGCGGATCGTGCGCGGTTGATGGCGATGCCCTAGCTCGCCTCGACGCTCTCGCACATACACTAGCCTGTCCCCACCAGCAAACCTACACAACAAACAATGCAAGTTTTTGGTCCCATCTTCCATCTTTACTAATTCAATTGTACGATGGATTTAGCGTAGCCTGCGGTTACATCAAAGTGGCACTGCTCTTACTGTGTCTTACTGTGATATTGGAGTCCAGGCTGCCAACAGTTGAAACTCAGCTGACCAGCGCTCATCAAGAACATGATCATCAATGTTTTATGGCATAACCTGAGGGCTTCCTGTGGTTGTAAGAACGACATTTCAAATGTTAGATCAAGCCCTGCATTGATTTTCACTCGAATAAGTATCGAGTGGTGTGCATTCGCAACTGTACGACACGTGAGCGCTACTCTCAATCATTTTTCTGATGACGTCCCAACAGAATGTTATCGCATTCGGTCCTTATACAACCTAGAGGGTATATGGACACTGCTGAGGCTTGATCAAGTTTGATGAACAACAAATCAGGGTTCATGCGGTGATATCAGCGCGCCCGAGTCTTCTCTATCCATGTGGTCTTTCAGATATCAGATATCAGCGCTGTTTGGACTGACGAATGACATTGTATCTTCAGTGTATATCAATCAGGGATTCTCAACTAGGATGTCTCTGGCCGTGCAAACTGATGTATGTCACCACCGCAACCAACACGATGCAAACCAAAAACTTCATCCTTATATTTTATGCTGCAAAAGCCCGATAACTAAGACAGGGATAGTCAAACTCGCACACGGGTAAAACGTGAGTTTGCTTCGTGTGAATATCCCCTATTTTTGAACAGTTTATTCTGATACAATTTGCCTTCCATCTTTTAGGTTCTGCCTGTGCAAATGTTTCACAACCAACATTTACGTTGAGCCCCAATCAAGGCCCGAACAAAAATCATTGTTCATCCCTCGGTCTTATTTTGGTGATCCATGGTGGTATATATGCTATCGCGGTACGTCTAAAAAGTTCGCCCCTTACCCACACCCTAATTCTCTACCAATATGACCATAGTCTCAAATAATCCTGCCGTGTGGCCGGTCATTAGTTCATACCGTATTTCCAGCTATTTTGCAGGTTCGTGAAGAACACATGTTGAGGCTAATGTCGCAAGCAAACATTGACTGTAGTTTCGCAGTTGCCGCCTCGGTTGGAGTCACATATGATTGGGGTGAGCATGATAAGATTAAAGAATTGTCAACGTCCTACAACTATTTTCAGCACTTACATTCGGACAAGAGGTATGTATATGCCAATGACCGGAGCAGCCATCCTGCTAAGAATGGTTTCATAGGTTGAATTAATCTGGGTGAATAGAGTCTCATTTCAGGAGAACACGCATTCAAATACTTGATTCCAGAAGCAGCGCTGGTCCTTAATGACATTTCTGTATCTCGGTGTACGTAGCTTGCCTGTCATGGTTGTCATGTTGTGCTGACTTGAGACTATCCTAGGTGCGCTACCTTGGAATCTTATTTGCTGTGTATGTTCGGACGGCTAAACAATCAATCTCGTGCTAATCGTTCATCTCTTGTGAACAGCCTGGACATGTTGGGTACCATGTCTCCTTGATACAATCGCTGTGTTGGCTTTTCTAACCAACGGCATATAGGTAGTGTTCCGACTATTTCGCTGACAGATACAGTGAGTCCTGCACAAATGTGTGTTATTGCCCTCCAATTGACCGTGGTGCCCTGTAGGAGTATGATCTTTTACTGACGTTGTGCTTTATTAATGACTGCCACACAATGCTGCCACAGATGTAAGTTTGTTTAGAGTGTGCTATGCGAGGCTGCTCACTGACTGAATTCTTCAGGCCGGATTAGGTACGCCATATGTAGTTGGACGTGTATTGTGGCATTTCCGATGCTGTGGGGTAAGCTTGCACTTGCGAGACTTCAATGTTATTGACATGACTTATCTTGCAAGTCATCATTATCACTCGGCTACATGCCATGTATCAACGATCCAGAAAGATACTGATATTTCTCACTGTCACCTTCCTGGCTGACACTATCTTCAATGGGGCGCTAGCTGTACTGACAACGATTCATACTTCAGGGGGTACGTTTGATTGTAGATGAAAACCGTGTAGGGAGCTAATTCACGAATACCAGAGGAACTCGTTCTCTCCGGCACCTATCAGTGCTCGATTGACTATGTGCAGGATATACTACTTCTGGATTCCATTGGTTGGATACTCGGCACTGCGTGGGAGTTCCTCACCCTGTGTCTCGCAATCCGGATTGCGGTAAAACACTTCCGTGAACTGCGAGAATATTCAGCAGAAGGGATTATCAAGGACTGTTTCACCGTATTGATAAAAACTCACGTCCTTTACTTTGCGAGGTGAGTTCGCACTACAAATATGGTGCCCATTTGCGCTAAATGATTGGATATGCCAGCTTTGTAACTGTTTCTTGCTTCAGGCTCGTTCTCGATTTGTCTACAACATTCTCAGCAGTATGTCAATCTTTCACTGACCTCTGCATGCGACCACGATTTATCATTTTAATAGGGCCGAATTTCCCCGGGGGCTGAGATTTATTATGGCTTGCTTCAGATTTTGATGGTCATGCAGTTGTTTGTGCTGGGACCGCGCCTAATCCTTGGCGTTCGCGAACACCACGCTAAGGTTGTGGCTGATTCCGACGCAGCGACTGGCATGGCCACAATTGCTTTCCAGGAGCGCGTGCATATACAGACTGGCAACGGTGTGTAGCATGGGAGCTGCTCGATGAAGTTTGCTTGTCTAGTGCTCCGAGTCTGCAGGGGGCTGCAGGAGAAATTGTTTTCATTTAGTCTACTTTCGTCTTGGTATTGATGGTGTTGCAAAGTGTATTGTTAAGTCCAGGAAACATAGGCCTAGCCAGTGTTTTTTTGTCGAAGTGTTTATTTAAGCGAGTAGCTATAGGTCCTCGTGTGGTATATCGTGTACAATTCAAATCACCGATTAAGTTTCGTTGTCAAAGACACACGACTTGTTGTTCACACCATGGTACTAGTGCTATGCTCACTTCGCTAGAAAACCCCGTTCCTGACACCATTGGGGACACACAAAGTCATGGTTCGGTGATATCAATCGGAGTTACTGATTCCGACAACACATGTAATAGTCTAGAAAGAGACCCTCTGCTGCATGTAAGAAATGATAAGCTAATGAATAAAGACTCGAGCTTCAAGCTTCAAGTCGTGTCGTGTTTCGATCCGAATATGGTAAATCATATTACGGTCTGGCTCCATCAAAGCACGATGGGCCACGATAGGTCTTGAAATGCAACGTTGCAACGGCGCCTAGTAGTAGTTCTACAGTGTTTCTCTCGTCGTATATGTTCCACTCTCGCAGAACTGAGCTGCAACAAACCATGATTGCTTCAAAAAACTACAATATACACGTGGTATCGTCAGCTTTCGCTACACATGTCCTCGCTCCAGTCTATTTACTCGCTCGCAGCCTGCTTCTTCTCTCGTGAAAGCCAGCCTATCATCGTGAACACTCTAAGCAGGTAAAAGAGGAACAGAGAAGAAATTTTACCTCTCATCTTCTGATCATGAGCCTTTTGCCGTTCACGATCCATCAATTTCTGACGGGCAAGCTCTGCGTCAGCCATGGGTGCCTCTGAATAATAGACGTGAGTAGCACATATTCGTTGGTCAACAAGATATACCGAAAGAGAATTCAAAACAAAGCGCACCGTTGGGAGCGACCTTCTTGATCTCTTTGAGAGCTGTCTCCGCTTTCTCGAAAAATCCAAGCTCTCCAAGAGCCTTTGCTTTTCGGAAAAGTGCTTTAGAATTAGCAGCGTTTTTGCTAAGAGCCTACAAACTAAGCAAGAAAAATTTGTGTCGGAGAGCGACAAACCTTGTCAGCTGTGTCCACTGCCCGTTTCCAATTCTCTTGTTTGATATGGCAGGCGGACATATTTGCGTACACTTTCTCCAGAAGTACATCTGCCTGTCAAGCAAAGAACTCCTGTTACCTTTTATCGATCGACGGACCTCGGGTTCGTACCTCAGTCGTCACGTCTTTTGCACCAGCAGCTTGGTCCACTGCTGATATCGACGACAGAGACGATGGGCCAGCCATTCCAAGCGATTTAAGCGCATTTCTGCAGGATAATGGGCTCGCAAAGCATGAACATGAACTAGCATAGTGCAACCGTACTTATCGATGCCGTGAAGATACAGAAGCGTCTTCACGTAGTAGCTACGTCAGAAGTCGTCTATACATCATACAAATCCTTGGTCATTTCCTCACCTCATGGTATGATCGCAATGCTGCACATGATGAGGATCACTCGATTGACAATGCGAAGGATGCGCCACTCACCACTCTTGACGTCTCCTACTTTGAAAGCAGCATCACCAGTGTCTTTCTTCAAGCGTGCGGTGACCAACTTTGACTCTACGGTGGACAACTCCGCTTGCGTAGGTACTTTGACGTTTGCATCGCGCAAGCTATCCTGCACGACACCAGGTGATGACAACGATTCGATGATCTCCGAGGCTTGAGCAGTTGAGATGGAGGTGTCTGGATTTGACATCGTTGGCCAAATGAATGGTAGGATAGAAAAATTTGAGAGTAGTGATAGTAGGACTTAGGATTTTGGGAAATCAACGGGCAGTAGTGACTTTGTAGTCCCTATCACCTCGGGTGCTGCCGAATCCCGATAAAGGCAAACAACTTGACCCTTTCACTTTGAAACGTCACCATGATATAGTACTATGCGGCCATCGTAACGGCGCCAGCGACTCGGCTGATCTTGTGTCTCTCGAATGCCTCACAAACTGGTCTCTGTTCAGCTCAGTGGTTTCTGTGCATGTTATGCTAACTCTTCAAGTTGACGAAAGCCAGTTCGCGCTCGCCAATTTTGTTCCAGTGTCTCGTCCATATCATCGTCTTTTAAGTTTGGCGCACAACAACTGGCCTGCCAGTGGGTGTAGCTATTCCAACTGACCACAATGACTACACAGATGCTGTGTTTATTTTTCATCGAGTGCGGTGCGATTATACAAGCAATATCGTTGTGCTTTGCACTTGTCTGGCAGCCTAGCTGGTATGATGGTAGTTGCGGGACATAACTCTTTAGCAGCTGAGCGCTGTTTGATGATACAAACTTACAAATAGTGAGTACAGAATATGATTCTTTCAACCCCTCGCCATTCTAGTCCGGCCTAGTAACGCCAATGGGTAGCGCTTCTGTCTCCTTTCTTCCAACTTCCATAACTCTGATAGGATCTTCGAGTGTATTACGCACTCGAGCCTCAGCTATTCGTGACCGACAAATTCGACGCCATGTTCAATTCCAGGCCAACTTTCTAGTTCATAGAGCATGGTGTTTTGAACACGCCCGAACTTCATGAAGTGTTCACTGTAGACGCAAAACCCTGCGTCATCAAGAGTCCTCAGAGCAGTCTCCACCCAACTATGGCTGTTCCAAAAGGGGAGGTTTCGGCGGATTTCAACTTTTGCGAGGGCCAGTGGACCACCGTTGCCTTCCCGATCGAGCCACATTGCTGTACAAAACTCCATTCAAATGCGGTTGTGGTACTAGCTTCCACAGGCCAAATTCTGCTAGGTCGCACGTCCACAACTTGTATTGATCTCCGCTCATCATCGGCACCGATCGCCTGGTGAATTGCAATAAAATCGACACGTTTCGCACTCGCACGTGAACATTCTAGTAAGTTTCAAGAACATGGCCTATTGGCGACTTCTTTTGTGGTTCCAATTTTGTCCATTGGGATACCATACATCGGACAGTACTATCTAGTCCCAAGGGCCCCTGCCATTCATTTATCTCTGGACTCGCAACTACCCCAGCGTGAGGGCGACCCTCCGGCTGTTTCAGACAGCTCTCATACAGCGACGAGAACTTGGATCCAACTGCTGCTGCCCAGGAATAGGGTATTTCCCTCATAGTGGATTCTGGCGCACTCATGGGCACCGAAGAGAATGACTTCCTCTAGGATTTGTCAACGAGCCTGCTGTGCACATGTCATTCGTTCATAGTTGAAGCTTACGCACTGGAACATGGATCACGAATATCACGGTCATCACTCCGCTGGTGATGCTGAAAGTCAGGAAGACGATGCAGATTTATATCAGCGCCTTTCTGGATCGCTGATACATGATATGCAACCGAGCTATCACGATGATTTGCGTGATGTTTAGCCGATATCACTGAGATGTTGCAGCTGCGTAGATCACCACCCACATCGCAATTGTAAAAGTTCTATCCATTGTTATATGATGTAGTGTATAGACCTGGCAAATCCAGTAACCTTGGTTTGAAGTTGAGTAAGGGATCATGCAGTCGAAATATGCTCATAGCTGTTGCAGTCAATTATGTCGCACTCGGAAGCTGGTCAAGACTCACCCCTAAAAGGAGGTACAGTCAAGTAGACAGGAATGACAATGATTGCAGAATATTGACTGCAAAGTGTCGGTTAGAAGAAACCAACGTATGCGAAGAGACCTGCGCAATATATTCAACCTATTGTGAGTCGTGACAGATGGCTTTAGCATTCGAAACACACACACGCCACAAGATATTCCAAGGTACCGCACCTATGTTTGTTTCAAGTCAGCACAATTTACCACCCGCGCTTATGGTGCAAGCTACACACTGAGATACAGAACAGTCAGAAGGGAGCAGTGTTGATTGTCATGAATGCGCTGTATTTTCTTGTTGTTATTACGTAGGACTCTGCTCACCTAGACAGTTCAACCTGCAAAATTATTTCGAGCCAGATAGCTGCTCTGGTGAGGGCATTAACCTACCTCTTGTGCGGGTGTGAAGGTCGCATATACGTGGTAAGTTGTAACACAGCTGTACCTGCAAAGCTAGCCCTGCCATGAGATTTACCTTTTAAGATAACAAGAAAAATCTCATTACAAGGTCAGCGAGGAGCTCTGCCAGGTATGTACTGGTGAACGATCTGGATAAAAGCTTTAATTCTCAAAAATTCCGCAAGTGAGAAGCTTATTTGTTAGTATTTGGCTTGGTAAACTCGAGCTCGACGACATCCCCCGCACAGTTCAATTCTACCCGCCCAGTGGAAATTATACAAAAACAAACAGAAACGCGATGGCACTCCTCGGTACGATCGCTGGGTTCTCATTATTCGGTCTTGCAGCGCGTTTCGGGCAGCTCGCAATAAAGAAGAGAAATCTCATGGAGAGTGCGTGCCACCAAAGCGTTCTTTGTGCAACAGGCATAATACTGATACTGGCTTCGTGAGCAGACCTCGGCGGGCACGCATTGTCAATGGGCGTTTTTGGGTATGCTGGATATTGGGCATACCAGTGGGACGAACGTGCTGCGGTAATGCTTGCGCAGAAGCGTGCGGAGATTACTGAGCGAAGAGAACGGAAGTTGGTGCAAGCTGCATAACTCATTTAGATTTTGGTCGGTGCGGTGCGGAGGTGAGTTCGTGATTCTTGATTCTTTTAATGATGGTGGTCTGATTAACGGCTTGAAGGTTATGCGTAGTGTACGCGGGATACTAGCCTCGCTTATAAGGTCTACTGTATATATTATCAAGGATCTTTCGACCCTGCACTGAACTTTGCCTGCGCATGCGAAACACAGGACCGTACCAACTAGAACAATAATTTTGCGACAAGCAACTAATACCTCAGGCTATCGCGGGTCCCATGAAACACCTTGGATCATCAATCGCTTTGCCCATGTTGCGAGGGAGCCCGAGATTCTTGACGTCTGCCTGCTTCGGTTCATCGAGCAATATTTATATGTTGCAGAATATCGAGATATCGGAATTTTTTCTCAAAATTTCGGGAGGAAGCGCGCTGCCACCACTAGAAACCCAATGTCATGCAAGCAAAAGCTGTCAATAACACACATGATGTTCTCTAACCTCCGGAAGGCCGAATTTTTGACTATGAAGGGCAAGGCATCTAGGTGGAAGCGGAATGAGGACGGCAAGGGAAACTTCAAGCCTGGCCTTTCATACGGGAGGCGGGGGCTTATCCATAGAGGGACTGACGTCTATCTTCCAGAACCACTGGCATTCCCACGGACGATATGCTCAAAGGTTTATGTTCTTGTTACTTCCATCGGACTCGAGCAGTGAGCCGAGGGATTGGATCCCAGAGTCCGCGATTTAAATGTCTCTAGATTGTCACAGTCCACGAGGTAGAGCTGGCTACTACACATGTACACTCAAGTCGGTTCCTGCTGCTTCCATTCGGACTCGAGACGTGATGGTGCCGAGGCATGGAATCCCAGATCTAGTTGTACGTACCCTAGTCCCTTGTTCACAATTCTATGAGAAACACGTGTATACTAAACGCTGAGGTCGGCTCTTGATTTATTTATGCTCCGCTGCTTCCATCGATTCTTACCCCAATCTATAGTGCTCTAGACCATGTCTATATGATAAATAGCCCTCCAAACTTTCTCATTTGGGGATAAGCACTTATGGTGGTGTGGGGTACAAGACGTCGAAGCGACTACATGAAATGTAAAACGCCGATATATACCTTCAATCGCCTGTTCGAAGCGCCCGGATGATGGGTTTCGCCATTTAGAAAGAAGGGCGATGGTGACCTCAAGCCAAGTGCCGCCGGTTTGAAAAATTATTGTACGTATGAGAAGTCTTGATTTCATGCTGGTCGTGCGCCACGACGATAAGAACTCAGTGTACCAGAGGAGATCATGATATCGAGTCATCGCGGTGGATGTCGGAGTTGTCGGACCTAGTAATATGTTTGATTATGTAATTTTATGCCTCATGGTCATTGTTTCTCCCCGGACGACGACGACGACGAAGACATTCAAGATTGTCGGTGCCATTCGACGCGTTCGCTAATAAATTCGATGCCAGTCACTCATTTGATGTCTGCTCAAGTTTCCCCGCTCGCTCTCATCATCCCCCGTCCACATATTCCTTCAGTTATCAGACCGCGTCTTTCAACAAGTTCTTTCATTTCTTCTGCTCCACGGACTCCTTCTCGTAGCCCAGTCGCGTCTCATATTTTCATTTCGCCCCCGGCTCCAAATAGGAACAGTTGTGATTCATGGAATAGCTCAAACTACGATTTTGACGACCCTAGTGTAGACTGGAAGGAGGATGAGGTTAGGTTACTTGGCAGGGTAGGTTGACTGTCGGTTTTCGTCAAGTGATTAACCCAAAATTGCCCCAGACCTTGGATGCGCTTCCCTCTCATCTTATTACGCCTTTCAATGGCTCAATCCCGCCTCCGAACCTTCTTGACAAGATTGCACGCGGTATCACTGCTGCTAAAGGCCCGAATGACTGGCCCCATTCCGTCACTGCAACGCGCGCTAAATTGCTCGACCTGGCCCGCGCAAGAGCAATGGAGGAGCGGAGGAAGTCCATCATTGACGAGGACGTCATCTTTCTCAGCGGCAATGTGCATCGTCCGGCAGATTTGAGCAAATGTGCTGAGCGCAACGATACTTCACCAGACGTACTTCAATCTACCACAAATACTCTCAAGCGCCACCCACTATACAGGCAGTCCAGCATGGATTTCATGACCGACGCAAAGGCTGACCATAATGAGAGCATTGCTCGGTATGTCTTTCCTTCCGTTCTATCCCCTTATCTGATTGTACGTAGCCTTTCGCACCGTCTGCAACGACACGAGCATACTTTCCACCACCCATACCTGCGTCCTGCTCACTTGCGTCGTCCAATGGAACATTCTCTCGCTCCTTCGACACCCAGCTCATCAACGCTCAATGCCTCCCAGAGCAATATGCGAAAGTCCACTGCGTCCTCAAATTCAAATTCCACCTTCGGCACCCCCGTTTCCACATCGGCGCCTCTTCGTCCATCCTCCTTGCGCAGATCGTCCACGTTGACCCTCGCAAGCTCCTGTGACATGCGCGTGGATCCTGACGGTGACGGAGAGAATTTGTTTAAGACTGCCGAATTTCGCCGCAGCGGAGGGTATCCCGATGCAGCCACCGTTGGTGTAAAGGTTAAGAAAGTCCCTACACAGCCTGCTACTCCAAGGACACCGTCAACGAAGAACGTCAAAGCGCCATACACAAAATCTAAAGTCCCCGCTTTATCTGTAATTTCCCCGCCAAGGACACCTCCATCCAAACCTCGAGTGCTACCTACCACCGCAGTCAAAGCAGCCACGCCCATCAAACAGCCTAAATTCCGCAAGGGACACATGCCTTCCCTATCCGTCTCCTCTGATGAAGAGGAGAAAGCACGTTCCCAACGTGCGAAGAAGCCCCGCACGAGGGAGCCTTCGTGGTCACTTACCGTGTCCTCAGACCCACATGCACGACAGACACTGCCAGTTTCGGCATCAACGCAAATTACTACTACATCGTCTGTGCACAAGGATTTGGCCAGGAAACGCGAGTCGGGACGGAGTGCTTTTTCACTGCCCCAGGCTTCCTCCAGCTCGTCGGATAACGACAATGAATTTTCGACGGCGAGTGTAGAGACTGCTGCAACAACCATCTCGCTCTCTACGCCTGCCTTGCCCGTGTCTGTGCCGAAGGCGAAACTCAAGTCAAAGGAGAAGGAGGAATCGAAGATGACAGCCAAGCCAAAGCCCATCCACCGCAACCTCATGCGCAACCCCTCTATGTTTGGTCCTGAACTCCCGTGTCCACAGGCTACTCCATCGCCTCCTTCACGTATCCCCCTGTCGTCTCCTATAGGATCTCCTGTTGCGGTATCCCTTGCATCTCCCGTGACTGCATCCCCAAGTACACCTGCTACGCCTTTGCTCGCTACCCAGACGCGTCCACGCACGCTTCGCCGTGCTGCGCGTAGGATATCGTTTGGGAGTTTAAGGGCTGCAAGTCCTGTTTTGTCTGGTGAGAGTGGGATGGTCGCGCTTGGGAGTGCGTTTCAGCTTGCTTGATTTCACTTTCGATGGTCTGGTGTGAGCAGTGCTCGCAGATGCCCATCTAATCCCATCTTCGATGCTTTATTTTTTACCTCCTCATCCCCTCTGACTTCATCTTTGTATATCTTGGATCTCGATGTACTTGTATGACTTTTACGATCGCTCTATATGTTTCATCTGAGGAGTTCTCTTGATTTCGTTTCTCCCTCATTTCTTCTTTCCTTTGTTTTTGACGTCTTTCTTTCTTTACGTCTTTTATGTTCGTCGTTCGCAGGTTGCTTCTTACTTATGGTTGCTTATTTTTCCATGTCGCCTTCTGACAACTGACCTGGTATCGGTTTTTTTGCTCGCGAGTCTCTTTTGTTTGTTCTGTTTGCCTCTAACCCACACTTTGACCTCCATTTCATCTCTTCCGCCTATCTCGTCCGCGCCCATCCCTTCGCTCCTTACCGACGGTTTTCGTTTTCTAATCCTCAAAGGTACGTCTCGCATGTCCCTTACCTTGCATATGCTGATAATCGAAATTTCATTCTGTCTTTTTAGGACGCCCACACTCACTCGCTGCTTCGTTGTCATCATGCGTGGATAACACATGCTTTCACACTCCTTCGTTCTCCGCTTTAAGCGGCCACTGTCATTCTCGCTCGTGTCATAAAACTGCACAGTTCACACACTCCCTAACTTTCGGTTTCTTGATCTCATCAATATCGACCTTTGCTTACGATTTTTCACGGATGAAGGAAATTCTCCCATTCCCCACCGGTTATTCGCTTCTTAAGCTCGTGGACGAGCTTGATCTATCTGTTCACCAATGCATCCATCCCATCCCGTCATTACTTCGAAACTGGAATCATCACATTCATTAACTTCCCATCCAAACGTGTACCATCACCGCCCGTTCGTCATCAGTTTCATTTCTATTGCCTCCGTGCCTATCCACTTCTTTTTTGTACAACAAGCCCCTCCTTTTTTGTACAACCGCGCCTTTCCCCCTTCTTTGTATGACTGCCCTCGTCGCTACACACGTTGATCGTGTTTTACGACGCGGAATTGGATACGACGCATGTATGTACTTTTGGTCGCATTTGTACTAATCAGCGTGTACATGAATTAGAAGAAGGTTGTGGATTTTACTCGTCTCGTAATTGACAATGAGGGTCGACTTGGGCGCTTTCTCACTCCATTGTACCGTATTGGCAGGTTGCCGAAATCATAATTAGTCCCCCGATCCCTTGCAGTGTTTCAACATTCTGCGTGAGTCATTACTACCAGTTAATCCTGTGCAAACGCTAATGTCGGAGTTTGAAAGCAATCAGGTAGTGTCGAACACCGACAGCTTAAATTTAGAAGAAACGGCTATCTATCTCGTGTGGGGGGACTAGTACGAGCTCAGCAGCGTGCGTTTGAATCTTGTTGTTGTAAAGTGATTGACCCAAACGTGAGTCACTGCTACTTTGATACCATCAATATCCCTTTCTACTTCAGAATTCATGCTGAAATACCTACTTCGATTGATCAGATATCATTCCTCATGGCCTCAAATCAGTGTTCTGCCGGTCCCGGCCAGCGACCGCAGTGTTCATTCAGTGAACACGAAGGGTGGGAAAGTCAATGACTGATCAGCGACGTTCACTTGATTGTGAACGTGTCGGGTGCCACATGCATGAGTCCTTGTATCTTCTAGTAAATATAGGAACCGAATGATGCTTTTCGATTTATATGGTATAGATAATAGTATCGAGCGCACGACTACTCACTAGTGAACGTTCAGCGGCGACCGGCCGAACACTGCCTCAAATCTCACTTCGGCAATGTAGTAAACACTGGACAGTGGTATATATTTCCATCAGGTTTTTTTCCTCGCTCACTCCCATCCTCTAACAGTATGACTGTCGTCTCAAACGATCCCAGTTGGTGGCCATTCATCAATGCGAGTTTTATTGTCGGCTATTTTGAAGGTTCGTGAAGAGTCAGCCCCATGATAACGGTGATGATTCGATCATCTCAATTTGACTCCAATTTTCCAGTTGCCAGCTGTGTTGTGCTAATGTACGATTGGAGTGAGTAAGACCAAATATGAAAGACCCATTGATTTTCTTACATCATTCTCAGTGATTACGTTCAAACAAGAGGTACGTCGGTCCATCACAAGTGCAGCCATCTCGCTAAGAATGGTTTTGTAGGTTGAACTGATCTGGGTAAGCGGACTATCACATTAACGTGAAAATACCACAACCAATCCGCGACAGAGGCAACGCTGGTCCCTGATGACCGTTCTCTATCTCGCTGTATGTAACACGTGTTTCAAGATGTTTAGCAAGTTGAGCTGACTTCAAAGTATCCCAGGCGCGCTATGGTGGAATGTTTTATGCTACGTATGTTCAGAAGACTAAGCAATCGGTGTCATGCTCATCAGCTATCTCTCACAATCAGGGCCTGCATACTGGGTATATGTCCTCGCATTCACTGTATTTGTTTCTTCTGACTGGTGGCATACAGTCAATGTTCCAACAGTTTCGATGACTGATGCAGTGAGTACTCCGCACCGATGCCTTCTATTCCTTCTATTCCCCATCCAGTTAACTGAACTACCATGTAGGGGTGAGTGAGATTCTCGAACAATTTTGGTGGTTCAATATAGTAATGACTGTCACAGTTGTGAGTGTTTTTGAGCGTGTGATCCTCCATGGTCGATAACTAACGATGCTGGATATGTCAGGCTGTATTGTGTATAATGTGCAGCAATGCGTAGAAGAGGTCGTTGCTGTAATACTGGGTGGTAAGTTATATGCCTCTATGATAATCTTAACTGAAACATCACGGTTCACGCAAGTCATCTTGATTGCTCGGTTGCATGCTATGTATCAACGTTCCAGAAAGGTGCTGATAATCCTTGTTGTCACTTTTCTGGCCGTCAGAATCGCAAATACAGTGATGGCCATATTATTTATGATACATACTTCCACGGGTAAGCCTTTATTATGGATGAAAGACCCAGGTCCATCAGGCTCATTGACAAATCCTAGAGGAATTTGTTCTCTCTGGCACCTATCAGTGCATGGGCGAATATGGGGAAGATACCTTATTTTTGGTTATCATGACCTGGATACTTGCCCTTGCATGGGAGATCCTTGCACTGTGTCTCGCGGTCTGGATTGCTGTAAAGCACTTCCGTGAACTGCGACAACTCCCAACAAGAGGTATTATTGGAGACTGTTTCACGGTGTTGATGAAAACTCACGTCAGTTACTTTGCGAGGTGAGCTCATAACATAGGCTAGATGCGATTCTCTGCTTTCTGCTGATGCTCTGCATAGCTTTGTTTGTATTTCTTGCTTCAAAATCGGGTTGTTTTCTCCGACGTTCTCAGCGGTAGGCCAATCTGTCACCGACTTCCGCATGCACTCATAATTCATCATTTCTACAGAACACTTATTCCCCGGAAGCTCAGATTTATATTGGTTTCACCCAAATATTCCAGTTCGTGCAGATGTTCGTTCTGGGACCACGCCTTATCCTCGGTGTTCGAGAATATCACGCTCAGCTCGTGACCAGCTCTGATTCAGCAACCGCTATGACTTCAATTGCTTTTCAGGAGCGCGTCCATGTGGAAACTAGCAATAGTGTGTAGCGCAAGAGATGCTTGATATGATTGCTTTGTGATGGGCGGGTAGTGCCACGGTCCACAGGGAGGGAGAATGTGTTTTTATTTATTTCAGGTCCTATCGTGGTACTTATTTAAGGTGCGAAACAGTTGACGAATTATGATAGATCTCTTTCCCCGGTGCTGAGGTTCACGTACGCGATCTTGGTAGTGCTAACATGATCATAGCGGCTGGCGTGATCATGCTACTTCATTCAATGGATCCCAAGCGGATACGGTGCTGTATCGCCATCAACCACATTCGATCAGGAATCCTGGCGAGGATGAATAGTGAGATAGCGAGCGCAGACGGTCCGACTCGGAGCTGTGTCATTCGAACAAAATGGATGCTTTGGGTGTACAACAACAATTTGCTCGAAATCCTGCATCAGGAAAAACCTCCCGTGCTAACTTAGGATAAATTAGAGAAAATTTCAACAAAGCAGATAAACTGCCATATTTTAGAGCTAGACGTACATAATTATAAATGTCCTAGCCTTCATAACATAGAAAAAATTATGCTGCATTATAGAGCGCTATCTAAGGGCCACAAAACTATGCCTATCAATATAACAATTAACGAAAAAAGTATCACATTCTTCGAGGACAGTGTTGCTTGTCCAGTGACGAGGTGCGACTGGTCCAAACTTCGGTATAAGATGCACACTGCGAGCAATGTTCGAAACAGGGATTACGCTAGCAACTCTCTCGCCCGAACGAATGAAACGAGAAATTTTGTACATACCATGA
>JRHT02000290.1:22812-39879 GCA_011800875.2 Suillus brevipes Sb2 | reverse complement strand
CACTTCTCATCACTTCTCAACCCTTATCACTTTACTTCTCAACTCTTTTTATCACTACTCATCAAACTCATCACTACTTCTCGACACTTCTCAACCCTTCTCATCACTTCTCAACACTTCTCACTTTACTTCTCGACACTTCTCACTTTACTTCTCACTTCTCATATTACATAATCCATTTCTCACATTTCACATCTTATTTCTCATTTTTCACATCTCATTTCTCATTTTTCTCACTTCTCACTTCTCTTTTTACCCCCCTCCCCCCTATGGGGGATTATACTATTAGGGCGAAAACCTCGTTCGGACTTGGCTTGACTGTGCTTGATTTTTCGCATTTTTTGCTATTCAGGTGCCTGGGGTGACGGGCATGGCGGGGACAAAACCTCGTTCACACTTGCCTTGACTTTGCTTGACTTTTGCTATTTTATTGCTTGCGTAGGCCTTGATTGTATGCGTGACGAAGGGCGAAAACCTCGTTCAGACTGGGCTTGATTCTGCTTATTTTTGCTATTTTATTGCCATTGGGACTGGGGTGACAGGCGTGGCGAGGACAAGACCTCGTTCAGAATTAGCTTGATTTTGCGTGATTCTTGCTATTTTATTCCTTTCGTAGTGTCTTGTTATCTTGTTGTAATTCTTATCATAGTCTCTTGTTATCGTAACACATAACGTATTGGTGTGGCGTGTCGTAATCTTATTGTAGTCTCTGCTTATCGGATTTGCTGTCTTTCTATCGTATCGTATTCTTATCGTAGTCTCTTGTTGTCTTATTGGCTGTCGGACGGTGAAACTGCATCCCTTATCTTTTTCTTCACTGTCGCACTTTGTCGTGGTCTGCGGTGTTGTATTTCTTATTCTTATCCTTGACTTGGTTGTCTGGATCGTTGTCCTTGATTTGCAGGCGCTTTGTTGATTTTTCTGATTTTATTGACCGTCGTAAAGTCTATGGTTTTGTGTCGCTTGTCTTGGGGAAGCGTTTTCTTGATTTTGCTTGAATGACTTTGGCTGATTTGTTGTTGTCGTAGACCTGCTCTGCGATTGCTGCTTTGACACTTGTCTGGGGTGATGCGAGGGCTGAGGTCAGAATCTCGTTTTGTTTTGCCCTGCTTCTACAGGATATAGTTGCAATCAATTCGATCCATTGTAGGGTACTCCTTGACATGGGTTGCTGTTCAACTCTTCGCTTTCTCATTCATCAGACATATCAGGCCTGAGGGAGATATTGAAGCGCACAATTCAACAGTGGTGGCTATTGTGGAGTGACAGGACCCATATGATTTCCATATTCCATGCAGTTTACAATGACGAACCATGAGAAGTCTTTGTATTTGAATTATTTCTAGATCGCTGAAATGCAATCTGAATGCCTGCTCAAGTACCAGCTCTATTCTACGTGGATAGCAGCAATGGACAAGTAAGTAGAGCGAGTACAATATGACCTGTCTAGTTGCCACTTATCTACTTGGCGAGCTGCTCAGCCTTGGACTTAACGTCCTCAATCGTACCAGCCTGTTCAACACGTGAGCGAACACCACATCAAATGTATGCATGCGGGCATACCATGTAAAATGCAGACTCAGGCAAGTTATCGTGTGTACCAGAAAGGATCTCTCTGAAAGAGCGGATGGTGTCCTTCAAAGGTACGAGCTTGCCTTCGTAACCCGTGAGGACCTGGGCGACCTGGAAGGGTTGCGACATGAAACGTTGGATCTTACGAGCACGCTCGACCTAGCCTGTGTCAGCTTTCAGCATTACTTTCGTTTGTGTCTACTGACCGTCAACTTGTCCTCTTCTGACAATTTGTCCATACCCAGAATGGCGATGATATCCTGGAGAGACTTGTAGTCTTGAAGAATCTTCTGGACAGTGGTGGCAACTTCATAATGCTCTTGACCAACAGTACGGGGATCAAGCATACGTGACTTGGAGTCAAGGGGGTCGACAGCGGGGTAGATACCAAGTTCGGCAATACCACACGACAACACAGTGGTAGCGTCCAAGTGAGCGATAGTGGTGGCAGGAGCAGGATCCGTCAAATCGTCGGCGGGTACGTAGACTGCTTGCACGGAAGTAATTGAACCTTTCTTAGTGGTGGTAATACGCTCTTGCCTACACTGAAGGTCAAATCAATACTACAATGAGCACAGACATGTACATACATGCCACCCATGTCAGTCGAGAGTGTAGGTTGGTAACCGACGGCGGAGGGGATACGACCAAGCAGAGCGGACACCTCGGAACCAGCCTGGGTGAAGCGGAAAATGTTGTCGATGAAGAGCAGCACATCCTGGCCTTCCTCGTCACGGAAGTACTCGGCAATTGTAAGGCCAGTAAGAGCCACACGAGCACGTGCACCGGGGGGCTCGTTCATTTGACCGAAGACAAGAGCCACTTTGGAGTCACCCTCGAGGTTGATGACACCAGTCTCAATCATTTCATGGTACAAATCGTTACCCTCACGAGTACGTTCACCAACACCTATCGAATTTAGGAAATAAGGCTTTGATGCGACATAGAAAAATCGAGTTAAACCAACCGCAGAAAATGGAGAAACCACCGTGGGCTTTAGCAACATTGTTGATAAGTTCCTGAATCAACACAGTCTTGCCGACACCGGCACCACCGAAAAGACCAATTTTACCACCACGGGCGTAAGGAGCAAGAAGGTCGACGACCTTGATACCGGTCTCCAAAACCTCGGCAGTGGTTGATTGGTCAACAAATGGAGGAGGGTCGGCGTGAATTGGCGAGAGCTTGACACCCTTTATAGGACCACGCTCGTCAATTGGCTCACCGATGACGTTCATGATGCGGCCGAGAGTTGCGGTACCAACAGGAATTTGAATGGGAGCGCCAGTGTCAACTACCCTTTGGCCACGTACGAGACCCTCGGTACCGTCCATAGCAATGGTACGGACAGAGTTCTCGCCAAGATGTGATGCAACTTCGAGAACAAGACGGCCACCGTGGAAGTCTTGGACCTCCAGTGCGTTGAGAATAGGTGGAAGAGCATCGGTCTCGAACTGAATGTCGACCTTTGCCACCAAACTCAAGCCTACCCCCTCGTCTTCCTTTTTCGCAGCATCCAAGATATCCTGAAGCACGAGTTTCAACTTCGCGACACCCTGCTCAGTACGGCGGGCATGGGTCTGCATGCTCTCCGAGCCAAGCTCTACCTTCTCCAGGGTGTTGAAGTTGCCTCGATCGTGCTTTGCGATATACAAGAATGCTGTCTGAGAAAGATAGAGCTGGGGATAAATTTCCGCCCAGTCGATCTCTCGGCGTACAGCGCGCGTCTTCAGCTCGATGAGAGAGGCTTGCGGGACAACTTTGCGCGGAGTTGTTTGGATGATGGAGACGCCACGGACGGTTGGCACCGTGGCTGGAGGCTTCTTAGTATCCTGGCTGCTAGAGACAGACGCTCCGCTAATACCCAGGCCTGAGAAGGCTGCTAGGAGGTCGTCCTCGTCGTTCGCGTCATTGGTGGAAGATGTGCATGCTTCAATCGTGAAACGAAGGAGAATCTTCAGTTCATCAATGTCCTGCCAGATACAATATGTTGCGATGAGTGATCTGATTGAGAATGCGAGAATCTTACGATGGAAATCATCTGATGATGTCCAGTAGCTCTCTCGCAGCCGCGAGTGGCTCTCGTGGCTGCTTTCTCATACTCATGCCCATACCCCATAAAGCCTTTCACAGTGTCTGTGTTCTCTGCCTCAAGGCGTGTGAATAAGCACGTCCAGCCCGCTACATCGACGTCGATACGGAAGTCTTTCTCATCCGATGAGCCACTGACCCAGCGGAGAAGCTTGCGAAGGTTGTTGCGGTCCGTTATAATGTCGAACTGCTTATAGTCGAAACTAGGATCCATATCATCGATGGCTGCGAATATGGGGACGAGAGGGGACATTTTTCGCATGTAGAATGCATTTTGGTCCACGAAGCGTGTACCAGAGTCAGCCGGGACGCGCTGAGGGCCTGTGAACCAGACTCTGGGAGAACCTGTGCGACGTCAGCAGGACATTGGTTAAGTTGATCTTACCCAGACATGGACTTTATATGCTTACCAGGGACAGCAATCGTTGGCGTTGCAGCCTTGATCCATGAGTATGAAGCAATGGGCTTGACATTCGTGATTTCCACAGGACTAAGAGCACCCGTGCTCGGTTTGAACTTGGCTACCTTGCTTGAAAGGTCTTTGGTGATGAAGGAGGTGTCAGTTTGTGATTGTTCATGCTGGCTCAGCAAATCCTCCATATGTTCATCTATGCCATGCGCTCATTCAAAACACCACCAAGAGGGTGACCGAAACAAGCTCACCATCAGCAAACGCCGCAAAATTATTCCGCTCAACTTCTCCTATCATGAGCTCCTCCCACAAGCTCTCAATTTCTATGCGAGCATTAGCGATAAACTCGCCCATTCTCTCGCGCTTCAAGTCAATCATACGCTCCAGTTCTTCTTCATACGCTTGGACTACGGGAGGCGTCGTCCCGCGATTCGCCTCAACAAAACCATCCATAGCATCCTCGACCACACCCATGCGTCGCCAAAGAGCCTCCAGTTGGTGATACATAGCTTGGATGTGCACTTCGCGGCGCCTCTTGAGTTCGTTTAGTTCGGCATGCAGCCAATCAGCCCAGGCCAAGATGACTTGCGTCGGTTCAATACCACATGAATTTAAGATTGGTCCAGGTGGCGAGTCTTGCGGCGATGAGTCGAGAAGTTCGATGAAGCGTCCGAGAGACCTGAGGTATTCACGTTCGTTGGGGAATTCGGGGACTTCTGGAAGGGCTGTGGGGGGCTGTGGGGGAGAGGATGATGGACAAAGCATGTGGTTGTCGGATTTTCCGATCGAGGAAGGAGTGGGAGTCAGTGGTCTGATAGTTGAGGATGCAAATGGATCTGCACTTGAGTTGAGACGTGTGCTGCCGGCGGATGAAGATCGCGGCAAAGAATATCTCGGTACAGCGAGTGTTGAAGATGAGGTGGCAACCGGTGTTGTGGTAGTGGGTGGGGGAGAATCGATACCTAATTCTGAGTAAAGCCAGTCGATCTGGGTGAAAACTTCACCGAGTTGGTTTAGTCGCTTCAACTGTAAATTTATCATCAGTGGGATAGAGATAAAGCAGGGAAAACTGGCTCACCACTTCGCCTTTCCCTCGCACAAGCTTCTTTTCAAGTTTGGAGAAACGTTCAGGCATAACATCTTTGAGTGCTGTAGGGATATCTAGTTCCTCACTAGCAGCACGCTGGAGTCAGGATATCTTGATGAAAGAAATGGGAGCCCAGCGTCTATGCGAGGGCGTTCAGGCGATTGGTCAAAGTTGTGAGCTGCTCAAGTTTCGTATGATAGATCTAAGAACCAAACGGGTATGGAGGCAATATGAAGTTACACACCTTCGAGTCCGATACATCGGTTTTCTGAGCGATCGGACATGATAGTGCGATGAGGCAAAATGACGAGGATCGAGGATGGACTGAGTGGTGGCTGGATGAGTGAGAGTGGAAGTGGAAGACGAGGGTAGAGGCATGGACTCACAGCGTTGATAGCCCAGAGGACAGAGCTCGAGGACGATTAGGCAAAGGCAGATGCCTTCATCGGATGCGTCTGTTGGGTGGTGGTATAGTTAGGAAGGGATGATGACTGTAGATAGAGCATGTGAATCACAAAACGGGTATGGAGGAAATATGAAGTTACACACCTTTGAGTCTAATACATCGGTTTTCTGAGCGATCGGACATGAATCAGGTACAATGACGTCCTGTCCGTCTGTAACAATCGAGTGGTAAGCGTCGAATCACGTAGAAATTTCAGACTTACAATAGCTAAAACTCCGTATTGATTAAAGACAAGATTCGTTGCATCTAGCGAATCGCTGAATTTGTGAAATAACTAACAAGGTAAAGTTCTTACAATCATCGAGTTTGACGGCAGAGTCCACGGCAAGCGTGACTTGTAGACCTTTCAGCGCGCTCACGATAGCGTCGTTGATGTCGAACTGGTTGCCACTAGCGTGTTTCCATTAGAAAGTTGTAAGCTTGGAGAGATGTCGTAGTCATACCTGACGCAAGTTGGATTACTTGTATCCACCGACGTATTGACCTTGAAGCAAAGGTCATTGAAACCCTGATCAAGAAAAAAAAAAAAACGCACAGGTGGGTGAAAGCTCGGGTTATCAGTGACCGGCTGAAACAAACTCGTCAAAGGACCAAGGTCGACACCATGCTCCTGAGCAGAAGTAGTGATCAACGCAATGATAGTCAACGGGTCGAGGTTGAAGTTAAACGGAAGCACAGGCGACGTGATGTTCGAATGCCCATCAGCATGTATCGGGTTCGCAGACATGTCGACATGGTTGATAGCGCCAATGGTCAGATTATGGTATGTCGCGATCGCAGTAACCTCAAGCAGATTAATGCTAGCCGTGAACGGATTCGCCAAAGTGAAAGTCGTCGACGCCACACCAGTTTGCACGATATCAGTTGGAAATTCGAGGGAAGCGCTGCCAATGAGGTTTTGGTGCAAGGCTGGGATAGTCACTGGTGACAAATCGATCTGCGCAAGGGCTGGTTCCAAGGAGTCAATTGGAGTGGAACTGGAGGTCCCCATGATGGTTGTTTGCGAGTCGACGCCCTGGAGGTAGTTCTCGAGCATCGCTTGTCCTGCTGCTGTTTGCGCGGCTCCTTGGGGGGAGTAATGCACGTTTGACGGATACGATGAGCACATTTCAACACTCGTAGTGAATACAAATACCAGTAGGATAGGAAACGTTGCCAGGTTGGATGACCATGTTGCTCTGCAAATCAAAACGTCAAAACGTCGAAACGGAGGATAAGTGAAGTCACGAATACCCACCAAATCGGCAGAACCAATGACTTGGTTTCTATCGACAGCCAGTCAGTGCATATCTCACAGAAAATTAAGAAAACGCTTACTCGAACAACAACGCAAACGAGACATCGCCAGTACCTGCGAGCAAACGTCAACAGCAGCAAAAATCAAAAACACGCCAGCATTCACCAATTGTCAAATTGCTACGAGCGAGTAAAGAGGCATTTTAAACATCGAACTCGTCTGCATAACAAGTTCACATACCTCGGATTGAAAAGCGACGTATCAACCGTAATCAACAAATAATCCGCATACCCATGGTTAACGTCCAAATTAGCAACAGACACAGGCTTCGCCTTGAGCCCTTGCAACCCCGCAATCGCAGACTGCACAGAAAACTCCATGTCCACCAGCGACAACACCCCAACAGCCGTAGACGCATCAGCGTTCGCAGTGCCCGACAACGCCAACGTCTGCGAAGTCCCTAGCGTCGTAGCAGCTACGAAATTCTGGAATGTCGCGTGCTGGTCAGAGAACACGGCAAATGGAACGTTGCTAAACGCCAAGTAGATAATCCGATTTTGGACGTCGGTCGTACTGGGGCCCCAAGGGATCACAAGCTCGGAAAAAGACTGGCCATCATACCCAGTAGTGATGTTCTGCGCAAGCGCTGTGATATCGACCGGAAATGCAAATGGGAGAGTGAACGCGGCGGTGGTGAGGTTGCTGCCTGTCATTGGATCGTATGCCGTGGCTTCGGTGAACATGAGAGACAGCTGTTCGAGATTGATGGACTTGATGATGTTGAGCTTTCCTGTGTTTGGCAGGGAGGTCTCTACTTGGAGGGTTCGGATGCCTTCGTTCAGCCAAGTGGCCTGCATGCGTGATCAGCGGGTACCATTCGGGTGATAACAGGCATCTCACATCACTCGGGCCAGCAGCAGCGCCATAAACAGTAACCTGACTATCCATACCATGAATGTAATTGTTCAAGATTTGGGAAACAGTCGCGAGCCCCTCCGAAGAGGTCTGCGGAATAAGCTGACCAGCTAACCCAAGTGACGTAGTAGAGTTCGGCGCAAGCGTGAACGTTGAAGTCGAAGAGACCGGAGCTATCTCGATCCCGTTGGCATAGGTGTTAAACGCAATAGAGCTAAGTTCAATCCCAACTTGAGAAGGCTAACGAAAGAAATGTGAGTGATGCAGACAGTGTGTGATGTGAGCATGTCACTGCCACAGCCTCGATCGGACCTGCTTCGACTGCTTGGAACCCTTTGCCAACTTCCCATGTCTGTAAAATTCAATGCCAGTGTCAGCCATCTTGTAACCAACTACCTTCGACGATTAGGCATGTTAGAGCCTCCCGCTGAAGATCTCCCTGGCCTCTGGTTTGACCATTGGCATTCAAGCAATCGTCTATTCATGAGCGTCGAGCGTTACAAAAAAATCCTCTCAGAATACGTAGATGCTGACGGCAAGAACAGTTACACCAATTGCTTTCTGCTTCGCATCGACCATTATAAGTGTTCCAAGACAGTGGAACACGAATTTCTGGTACTACATTTTACACATTGGGATAAACCCGCAGCCAGAGCAGCTATCTGTGTCGACCGCTCCGTCAACATCACTGTCGGACACTCTTCTGGCATGATCACTCCATCATCGACATCATCCGAAAACCGGGCAGAAGACATTATCGAACTGATCGGTTGCGCCAGCAGCTTGAACATCAAATCGTGTTTAACGACGAAGTTCAAATCTTTCAAAATAAATTCTTCACTGTCGTTTCCAAACGAATCAACGCGTCCATCTGCATTGCATGTCGCAGTGCTATTGTTTCAAGTAAACCAGCAAGCCATCAACTATCACTTGCTGAGTGCACAGTGCTACTGGTTCGGGCACACTGTTTCCAAGAGCCTGCAAACGCTCTTTGGGCAGGGGGAGGAGGAAGTGTTTGAACCAGACACCCGCGGCCACCTTGGCCCCATCCCGGTGTTCAAACCATCCCAGGATGATGATGTGAAGATTATATGTAACGGATTTTGGCAAGCTTATGAGGAAGTTATGAAGGTGGTAGAGGCACGGCGACTTCGTCGTCTTGAAGAACGCGAAAAGGTACTCATTTAAAATTTCAGCAGCTACAGCCTTTACTTGATTGATGATACTTGCTCCTGCAGCTTGTGGACCAGGTCCGTGCAGATAAGCAACGCGAAATTGACGAACGCGATCGTCAAATAGACGAACAGCACCGTGAAATAGACGAACGCGATCATGAACTAGACGAACGTGATCGTCAAATCGCGAAGGTATGTATTTTCAGCAGCAGGAATCTTTTTTGATTAATGGAAGTGTCTGCCCTGGACTTCAGATGCAAGCCGAACGACTTCAGATGCAAGCCGAACGACTTCAGATGCAAGCCGAACTTGATTTATTCAAGGCCCAATCTGCCGTTTGAAAGATATGGCAGAGTCACCATCGCTATCATTCTAATATTGTCTATGCAACGCCCGCATCTCTTACATTTCCTTCTATATGTTTCTTCACAAGGTTTAGAACACCAATCATTGATGGGTACACTTGCCAGCACGCTCGCATGCATGTTACACTACTTGTACTTACTATGATATGTTGTATTTCAGCCTCGGCATACAATTCATCACGGGTCTCATCATGACTCGCACGTCAACTGCTTCCTCAAAATAACTCACTAGATAGGAAGCAGATAATTCTGAGCCGATGATTAACACCATTACTAACTTGAATGAGACGGTGCTTACTGGTAACAGACTTCGTGCCCTCAGAAATGGCGTGCTTTGCCAGCTCTCCTGGGAGGATAAGGCGAACAGATGTTTGAATCTCGCGTGATGAGATCGTCGACCTCTTGGAGTAAGCCGCAAGCTCTGAGGTAAACTATAAGTATCTGATATATGACAAATGATAAGAACATACTGGATGCCTCGGTAGCAATACGCTCAAAGATATCGTTGACAAACGAGTTGAGGATAGCCATGGCTTTGTTTGAAATACCGGTATCGGGGTGTACCTGCTTAAGGAGTTTCACACCGAAGTTAGTCACCCATATTTGCCACCATAACCTGCGAACACACCCTTGTAGATATACGACCATGCAGTTCGCTGGCAGATTCCAACATCATTTGAGTTAGGCCAGAAGTCTTGGTCGATGCGACGCCCACACGGTTGTGTGGCGATGTGCTGAGACGACCAGCGGCGCTAGTGCCGGGAAGCGACATGCTCGTTGGCAGGTTGGCTAGCGTATATGAAAATGCCCCCGTATCGCGAGGACGCTGCTCAAGCATGATACGCCGTAAAGATAGCACCCCATCAGAGGGATCAAAGAGAAGAAGATCTTGGAAGTTGGCAGTCTTCCTCGCCCGAAGCGGAGAGGGCAGATCAGAACGACTCGAGGACGTGCTAGGAGATAATCACTGAGCATCTGAACGCCTTTGCTCTTCTGCTTGAACCCGAGGAAGGTAACGGTGGGGGCAACACCATCGAATATAAAAGGAGTTTGAAGAGCACTCGCGCCATCTTCCAAAGTTTCTGCTTGGAAGGTGATCTTGATGTCGGTACCAACGCTTTCTTCGCTGGATACTTCCACTTTTCCGCCCACGCTTGGAGACTGGACGATGCTGTTGACAATTGCAAGACCTAAGCCTGTCCCAGCTTGTAGAGGGTTCTCCTGGGAAAAGGGATGAAACAAGTGATTCTAAATTCTTTGTCAGTCAACGATGACCATTGGTCTGGTAAAACCGCTACCTTCAGAAAATTTTGGCTTATTCCCTGTAACAAGTGTCAGCGTTAATAAACCGCTGCATGCATGCAGCTTAATACCTTTCCGGTATCACTGACACATAACTCCACCATGCAAGGCTCTTCATTTGGCGCAGATACTTGGCGTAAAGATACGTGAACGTAACCATCCTGTATAGTCGTTAAAAACCACACAGAAGAGGCGTTTAATCATAGTTACAGTCGTGAACTTCAGGCTGTTTCCAAAAAGATTCATCAACACCCTTCTAATACCACCTTTGTCGCACTTCAAAATCCATCCCTGCACGAAAGTCAGCGGTAAGCAGGAAGGAACAGCCTGGAGGACTTACGCCTTCACGTCGGTCGATGTCGACAATGATCTCCACGTGTTTTGAAGAGGCTGGAGCAGCCATAACACTCGAAGACCGCTGTTCCATCGCTGGAGCATACACACTCCCTATTTCCGACTCGCGAATGGCAGATGTACGGGCACAGTATCCAATCCACGATCCGTCGATTGCCTCTTCAACAAGTCGTTCGAGATCCACGCTATGTGTCAACCTTAAGCGACGACATGCATTAAATCGATCTCAACTCACATGCTCCTCGTAATGACATTGTCTACGCCACCTGCTTTCATGTTGCCACTCAATTTCGTGAAGTCGAGAACGTGGTTCACCGTTTCAACAAGTGATGTCCCGCACGCCTGGACAGGGTGCAGGAACGAAGTCTGGCTATGGCTTAACGATGTGTCGGAGAGTAATTCAGCCGCAGCAAGAATCTATGCACAGCCATCAGAAGGAAGATATACCAGCAAAGAACGTCAAGACTTACCCCATGCAAAGGGGTACGAAGCTCATGAGATATACTTTTGGGAGGAATTAGTGCTGTTACCCATGAAAGCGAAGCATGCACCAAACTTGGATATAAACAAACTCTTGGCTTGGTTGGCCAACATCATCCTCCTCTTGAGGACAGCGGAGAGAATGATGACACCTATGCTTTCTCAGTGATAATTGAGATGAAACTCGGGGGAACCTACCTATAGCACGAAGATAAGACAGTTCGTGTCCCTCGAGCTGAGGATGAAGTCAGGATGAAGGCGTCTCACTGAACTAGCTGAATCCTTACAAATCGCCGTGATGAATCAGTAGCATTGTAAGCACAAATCAAGGCAAACGGCCTTTTGTAGATATTGAAAACAGGGACAGCTAGTGACGATCATTAGTGGACTAGAAGGATAAAAATATACAATGACATACTGAGTGCATACTGTATGTGCGTTGGGATAAACGGACGGAAGCAGACTGGTAAAATGCCTTCAGATATTTTTCCGTCAGGGTATTGATCAAAGAACGCATTTAGCTTGTGGTATTCACCCGCCGTCAGTGTGCGAGATGTTGGTCGGGGTTGTGGATCCCCACGATGCATGACAACAGATATCGTTGCTTCGGCACTGAGCGTCTCCAGTACTTCGCAGTGTGAAACCTTCATGACTACCACCTCCTCGACATCTAAAGTGCGCTTCACAAGTCTGGCTGCACGATCATACACTCTGTCCATGGACGCATTAGCGCAAGGGTCATCATCCATGTTTGCATCTTTCTGGTCGATCTCAAGGCACTCTCGACTAAATTGTTCCATCTGAGACGCGATGAGTTAACGTGGGGCGAATAGTATTGAGGCAGACAGTGCTTACGGAGGTCTGGATCTTGTCTCGTATGCGCAGTTGGATCTGGATTGGAGTAATTAGCCCATAGGCGAAAGCACAATGGCTAACCCAGCTCACTTTGTCACGCCACAATTCCATCTCATGCATCACAACAGCCTAGAGCTCGTGTTAACAAATTCAGGACGATTAAACTAGAACTCAAATACCGCGAATTCCTTCAAAGCGTGTCGCTGACGCGGGGCGAAATCCTGCCGCGGTGAATCATCAATCAAAGAAAGACTGAGATGCATAGTACGTCAACTGGGCATGGCACATAGATAGCGACTCAGTTACCTGCCAATGTTAAATCCATCGGAGGTTCTCAAAGGAGCAGCAGCATAGAAGCGAACGCCTGGAAATCCGGTAACCAGAGGCTACACCATTCAACATACTCGTCAGATAAACTTTCAAATCAAGGCGCACTAACATTCTTCACAAACCGGACTTTGCGAGCAGTAGCATGAAATATTCCGAGGGTGCTGGATGGAGAGTGCAGGCGCGTGCGAGGCTGAGAAACGGCTCCAACATGGTAGTCTGCTCTAGGAGGCGGAGAAGCATATGCCAAGATGCGATGAGAAAGAGCAAATGTGGGGACGGGGAAGTCGTGAGAAGCGTGGTTGGTGTTGATGGAGTCTATCGTTGTTAAGGATACAATGTTGGTATTGATTTTATATGGAATTGTTGTGTACGGTGGGAGAACAGAAAGGGAAGAAATAGTATGTAGCTCTGTAAAGGATGCTGAAGAAAGGCAAGGGCGATGTGCGGTCCTCTTCGTCCGGCGGGCTGGGGAGAGCAAACTTTCCAGCGGAGTACTTAGCATCTGCAAGACTGTGAGAGGGAGCGAAAGCGATGGGGCCGAAGGTACGAGTGAACCGGGAGTGTGTGTGTAATTCACATGAGGTGTGGAAGGCGCTGAGTGTGAGGCAGTCGGAGAGGGGAGTGCGGGTGCGGGTGCTGGAGTGAACGTCGGTACATCTGGCGAGTGCTGAGTGCCTACTGCAGGGATAAAAGAGAGATCAACATCTGCAACACCAAATATGCTTGGTGAGAGCGCAAGTGGTGCGGGCGCAGAATCCGATGGGCGCGAGGGACGATCAAAGAAACTGAAGTCGTCATCAGTGAACGTGAAAGTATCGTAGTCTGCAAAGTCCACATTGAGAGGATGCTGACCAGCAGGATCCATATCATAGTCCATGAAGTCAGACGTGGGTTGCGACCAGGTGGATTCCATCGTGTTGAACGGGTCAAATGCAGTGGGGGCAGGCGCAAGGCTTGTCTGCGGCAACGGTGTTGGGGGTTCAGTAACAGAACTCGCGTTAGCATACCGGACATAGTCCTGAACGATCTCACCCTTGTTCAACCACCCGCCATATCGGTCACCCAGGGCATGGGGAAGGTCCCAGTGGTATAGAGTCTGGGAAAGTGTAGTGAGAACGTGCTAAAGGAGGCGCGGATGTTCTACATACGACAAATGCGATTATGCCATGTTCCAGCAGTGCATTGATGAAATTGGAGTAGAAACCTATACCTTTAACGAGAATAGCCTGAATAAAGAAATTTCTGTTGTCGAACAGTCTCGGTGACCTTATGAAAGCGAGCGAGTTCCAACATGAATGTCAAGCTATGTCATGCCCTTCGATTTGAACCATGAGCCCGAAAACCACAGAACATATTGAAGTTCGAAGCCGAGAAAAAATGGCAATCGATCGCATGTAACAGCGTTCAGTTAGGCGAATGGAAGGAGTCATCGAATAGGAACTTGGCGGAGTACTCGTCCAAATCGAAGTGCAGCCTTCGGTTGGATGACATTCAGAGAATAGGCGAATCCCAAGGAAAAAACATACAAGGGCTGTCCAGTCGACTCGAATACAAGCAATTTGATGCAAGATCGAAACTAGCATCGTAAGGTCCGTCGATAAACGTAAACTCATCGAAGGTCAACGATCGGGTTGGCAAAGAGTATCCGACGCGATGCTTGAGAAAGTGGAGGACAATCGGAACTTGAAGGTACTGCCAGAGCAAAATGTTCGAGGCGGGTTCCAAGAAAAACACGGGGTCGTCCTTCAGAAGAGTCTGGAGAAGTGGAGATCGATATCGATATCGATTGGAAAAGATCATCAACGGTGATGCGTACCTTGATGGTGTCATCTTCACCAGCACTGGCCAGGAGAGCTCCATCGAATGAAGGTGCTAGACCAGTGACAGCCTTGGTGTGCTCTTCAAAGGGAACTCCGATATTTTCGAGCGTCGATGCATCAAACTTGTAGATTGTATGGGCGGGGGCATCCTTCAAGTTGGCGAAGCTGAACGCAGCTAGAATGGATTTGTTGACAATTGTTTGTCCAGGTCCAGAACATTGGTGCGCATAAGCCTTCTGCCACTTCACAATATGTCCCCTAACCCTCGCATCGAATTTCTGTGGCTCAATATCCCAGACTTCGACGCACTTCCCCACATCTGACTTGAGTGTCAGCTTCTTCGAGTCTGTTGAGAATCGAACTGCGCCCACCATACCCATGCTCTTGAACGGACCAGCCACGAGTTTACTTGTGTCCAAGTTCCATATCCGCACGGTAAACTCGTCTGCCCCAGTCCTCGCTGCGGGTATGGAACATCAAGAGTGGCAAACAGGTTGGAGACAAGTGGCAATACGGAGAAAGTCCAGTACGTACGATAGCGTTGTCTCCGGACGGGAAGAAGGTTGTTAGCGGGAGTAGTGATGGTGGAGTGAGGTTGTGGGACATGGACACAGGGAAAGTCATTTTGAAATGGAAGGGGCATACACGTACGTCGCTCAAGTCTTATCCAGTACTGTTTCTCCTGACCTCGATTTCCTCAGCGATCTGTGCGAGACACCAACGATACGCCATTTCGCCTGTTCCAATGGACTCGAGACCTTTTCTCTGGCGTACCCAGCAGTGGACAAATTGAGCCGCACGGGCATCGCTCAGCAGTTGTTGACGTCCCATATGCCAAGGGCAAACGCGTATGTTACTTCCACCTCTGTTGTTCATACACCATCTCATACCACACAGAGAAACGCATCGGCAAGAGAGAGACGGAGGCCAATTATGACAAACGCCACTGCAAGCAGTTCACGCCCTCCCAATAGCAACGCTACGCAACAACCCAGTAGTATAGCGCAGGCCCAGTCACAGGCGGCTGCATCCACCTCCACCGCACCTCCCGTCATTGCTAATATAGCTCCCAGCACTAGTCCTCATGTGATAATCAAACATGCTGGACGCTGGACTCGCTTTTGGCTTTTCATGTGTTGTGCCTCTTCAGAGTATACCGACGGTCAGCATTGATTTATTTGTTCGTTCTTCACGAGGCTTTCCGTTTTCACCTGATATGCTACGCTCATCTACATACTAGAGCTAGAAATTCGTTTCGTACCTAAACCATAACTGATGTTTTTTCGTCGTCCCGCATTCACACCCGCCATGCTTCTTCAAATGTTGCCAAGTATCAGTATGAGGAGGGAAGGCTTATCCACTATTAACGGCTGCATCTCATACTTAACAGTGTTGCTCTTCTGCAGTATCGTCGTGTGACTCTGGGACCGTCGGTAGTGGAAGTTTCGATTGGCTAGTATCAGGAGGACTCGTTTTTTAGCCTGCGGGCGAGTGAACATCGAGACTCGGGGACGGGTCCATCTTACAACCAACGAAACCCCACAAGTTAGAGCACCTATCCGCAGACCCTCATCTTTCAATTCAATGATATTTGCCACAGTGCTACACAACTCCAGTCAGGTACTACTAGTACATCTCGATATCTGCGAGAGCAATGTGGTCTTAAATTCACGATTCTCTCATGAGACACTTCTGAACGACAGTCTGGACCTTGAAAAAGAGTTACTACAAACTTCAATACGAAGCTGGGAGAAACTCACCTGAGCCAAGCTGATCGGCTGCACCTGCACAGCAGCTGATTGCGTTACCCCAGGGGTCTGGTATTTTCGATAACGCGATTGCCTTGGACCTTGATGGAGATATGAGAATTAAAAACACAAGATCCGACGATCAACACTGTACCTCTTGAATTTTATTCCTCGCCTCGTCAAGATTCTCAGCATTGAACCAAACGTCCACATTCGGATTTCCTTGCGTACTCGGTTCGTACATGTTAACGACAACAAGGGTGCTGTGTTGGGCGCCTGCAGTCACAAAGTTCTTGTGCAGCCTCTGCGAGATTTCACCAGCGCTCAGTTTCCTGATACTGTGTGACGTATTTCTCGCTGTCGGCGACTTCTAGAGCTGAACCTGCGACGAGTGTGGATAGTATATTGAGATCGCCGAGGTTGACTACTTTTCCTCTGTTATAGAATGTTAGCGTGTGGATGTGCGAGTGAAGCTGCGATTGGTTTACCTAGTTTTTTTGACCAGTCCTGCGTAGAAATCGGATGCTCTCTGCATAATCAATAACGCATCTGACGTAGCAGCGTAAAGAAGACGATCTCACCTTGTAGTACTGGCTCAGAGTAGACTCGCACGCAATCACATACTGTATCAACATTAACCTCTAGCACGAAATGCAGAATGCTCGACATACCAGAGTGATGCCAGCCTTTCCCATTCTCGTCGCAACACGGAGCGGGTCAATTTCTAATCAGGCATTAGTCGCTGATCTCGAAGAACAAAAATATGACTTACGAGCGTTCTGCCGCACTGTGACGCCGTTGTAAGAGTATAGCGTGTTGTTGTTCCCGCCGCCCACAAAATAGAATGGCTTGACCTTC
>JRHT02000290.1:0-12153 GCA_011800875.2 Suillus brevipes Sb2 | reverse complement strand
TTGTATGTTCCATCCTGTTTGTGATGGTCGGTTTCGAAGCGGATGATCATGTTGTGCAGGATGATACAACACTTAATCCACTGCACAGAAAACTCGAGGTCTTTCTCGGTCTGAATTCTGAACCGTAGCTCTCGAAGAGACTGGAACCGTCCCTTCAAAACAGCAAATGTGTGTTCAACACGAACACGAATCTAAATAAATGTAAATCAATTGAAAACCACCAAAAAAAAAACATACCTTAGAGAGGTGATAATTAAATGTCTTCTGGT
The DNA here is from genome assembly GCA_011800875.2 of Suillus brevipes Sb2. NCBI lineage: Eukaryota > Fungi > Basidiomycota > Agaricomycetes > Boletales > Suillaceae > Suillus > Suillus brevipes. The sequence continues at coordinate 11,884 of JRHT02000290.1, read as the reverse complement.
TCTTCGTCAGCCGTCCATTGCGAGGCTTCTTGAAAGGGGGAATACACCATGGTTCCAATGGATAAGCACTGTCCGCCCAAACCCAATGACCATCAGGCAGAAGATCAGCGTGCTCGTTATAGAGGCGAGTGGATCGAAAAGCGAATGCGTCATGGACACTCCCAGGATGACCGAGAGAATAATCAACGATCAGGAGGTTGTGGGGTAAGATGACTGCCTAGAATCAAATTAATTTTGCACATGAAGATGACAAAAAAAATGTTACCTGACAGCCAAGGGAATACTTCGACTTCCTATCATAAAATGTCTCACCATAATAACCCGGTTTCGTGAACAAATCTATGGTTGAGCCATCAATGGCTAGAAAACCACCTCTCCACTCTGGACAAGTACGTGACTCGGCAAATTTGCGAGCCAGGTCACTATCCTCAGAGTCACCTGCTGGGAAGCAGATAAACTGATCATGGGCATCGAGCACCGCGACCATCACACGATTAGTGCAATTGACCACTGACCCGACACTCACGCCTGCCCATTGAGCGACATTCTCGAGAGAAATGGCATTGCCATAGTGGCCTGCACGATTGAGAAAAATCGCAAGCTGGATGGAGACGGGGAGCTGAGGATTGTTGGACTGGTTCTGGAAGATAGGGTGATGAGAGATATGATCGAGGATATCATCAAAGATCTCCGGGTTGACACGAAGTTTCTGCCGAAACAAGTGAGGGCGATGTTCCTCGTGGTGAACCAGCATGTGAAGTTGAGATGCTCGCGGAGGAGGCTCATTGGGCTTGTGGAGTACACGTGCCCTCTTGACCTCATCACGAAGAGCAGCGATGGTGTCCTGGAGCCTGTCGTAGGGTGCAGTGATGTCATCGGATTCGTTACTGGAAGAATCTGCAATCCCCGTCACAGGGGAGAGGGGGGAGAGGGGGGATGGGGAGCTAAATGACAGGCTGAAAGTGTCGTCATGATCATCGCCTGAAGCAGAAAGCGAGTTCGAGTCAGAGTCGGTATCAGAGTCGGTATCAGACTCAAAGTCCGACCAGTCGTCCAGCAAATCCTGATACTGCAACCTAGCCACAGAAAGTGCAGCCTGATCAACAATATTCAGGAGATCTTTACGAGTAGATGGGCGAGGCATAGTTATGGTGGGGGGCTATGGTGCGTGTGGGATCAAAACTCCTATCTGCGTGTATATGTGACGCAGTTTTGAGCGGAGTTTAAAAGCTGCGGAAAGTTCCGTTGTTTCGTCTCGCGCTGTTCATCATCCCACCTGACCAGCAGCGTCTTACCTTCGCTGGAAAGCAGCTTGAAGATGGCCGTACTCTCAGCGACTACAACATCCAGAAGGAGTCTACCTTCACTCGGTCTTGCGTCTCCGTGGAGGCATGCAGATCCTTGCAGATCTTCCCCCCTCAGCGACTACAACATCCAGAAGGAGTCTACCCTTCACTCAGTCTCGCGTCTCCGCAGAGGCATGCAGATCTTCCCACCTCAGCGACTACAACATCCAGAAGGAGTCTACCTTCACTCGGTCTTGCGTCTCCGTGGAGGCATGCAGATCTTTCCCCTCCAGCGACTACAACATCCAGAAGGAGTCTACCCTTCACTCAGTCTCGCGTCTCCACGGAGGCATGCAGATATTCCTCCCCCATCGTGCATCCGCCCTCTCAACGCATACCCAGCCCCCATCGTGCATCCGCCCTCTCAACGCATACCAGCCCCCATCGTGCATCTGCCCCCACAACGCATACCAGCCCCCATCGCGCATCTGCCCCCCAAACGCATACGTAGCCCCCAGCGCAAATCTGCCCCCCACATATCCCTCCAAACGCTTATCCTCTCCTTCCCCCCCCCCGCTCTTCCCCTCAGCACTTATTTCGTTCCGTCCGGCGCTCCCTACCTACGGCTGATTTCATTGGGGCGGGGCCTTAGTTTTTTTTTACAAGTGTATTACTACTGTCATTTGAAATACAAGTATGTTGGAGGATCTGCTACTTGTTTTGAAGCTACGTCGCGGTTACTTTTTCTATTCTCTCTAAGTACACTTTCCCCTATGTATATTCACACTTTGAAAAAATCACAAGTGTTGTTTTAAAAGTCCGACTTTGTGCCGACTCGCGCCGAGCATGTTTTTCTTAGTTCTGTTTAACTTCAGCCGGTGTTGGAAGGGTTTAGCCGTGCTCTACGCGAGTTTCCAAAAAGTTTTGGATCTAATTTTGAGTACCACTAGTACTTGTCTCGTAATTATTGGTTTACTTCTCATTCATCATCATCTCCTCCTCACACCACCCTGTTAGTATTCCGCCCCAAAACTAACACTCACCCACAGCCGCTGCCCAGGAACCCACCTCGTCGAATCTTCAGTATGGCTTTTGATAACCAGCATGCTTGCGACGCAAAGTGAGGGATGAGAAGGCAGTGGAGATCAATCTTGTTGTTAGGTTTAAGAATGGTGTTTTTAGGTGGGCTTTTCGTTTTGTTTTTGGGGTGGGTTTCGCTTTGGGTGGTTTTTGGTCGAGGGCAGGAGTTTCGGTCGTTTCCACTTGTGTTCGTTTTGAATCGGAAATCCCACTGGTGACTGGTCGTGATGCATGGCATAGACCTCCACTACGAGGCAAAGACGATTCGATACGGAGACTTTTGCTTTCATTTGTCTTCCGAGAGGGTGGTTTCATTTGCATTCCGTATGCTTTCGTTATAATTGTTTGGAATTCGCTTTTGATATCTTGCCAATCGGGACCTTGCATTTCCTACCCTACCCTCAACCTACCCTGTCTCGTTCCTTCGATTCTCGAACGTTCAGGCCTAGGGACCAGGCCATCAGATGAACTTAAGACCACCATGATCGAGGGATAGAAAAGAGAAGGTCTAGAATAGTACGTGCTCAGAAGTACTCTTCGGCCAGGCAGGACTAACAGACAACAGACACGTTCATAGGATTCGGAGTTCTTCACATGGATGGGTGGATTCATTGTGTACGCCAATGGCAAGCCGCAGGCCAGTCATACTACTCATGAATTTCAACGCTTTCAAGTTAGTGACATATTGGCAAACATGCCTGTTGTGGGAGGCAGAGATAGTTATTTGAGGTGGGCTATCGAACGACATCGCCAGCGGCGCCCCATGCTTCAGCCTCGAACACGGTTCATGGATGATCGATCATCGTCCAGCTCGTCGCTCATTAATGCATTACGTTCAACCTTCCGTTAAAATCGGAACTTGGGTTATAAGTACTCTGCCCTGCATTCCATACGGCTACACAAGGATGATACTATCCAAGCATATCTCGCATCTAACGCATGGGACATATACCACGACACCGCATATTTATATTCCCTGCGCCGTCGGTAATTATCATGGCCTTGAGGCATGTACCTATGCATGAAGGCCAGCGGTTGATTGTGACTTATTATGAATGAATTAATACAGGTGGTAACCATTCGAAACGAGCAGACTGAACAGACATCCATACACTCGGCAATGCTGGCAACCCTACAACACCAGAACCTGTGATGATTTTGAGGCATGTGCATGTACATGAGGGCTGGAGCGCGAACTTGGCCCATCATCCATGCATAGTACACGCGGCTGCACCCTTCAAAAGGGAGCAGAATGAACAGATGATATCCCCCCAACTTTACAATGAACCTCTTGCTTTACGCTGTCCTCTTCTGCGTTCCGTTTGTTTGCGCTTCACTCCCAAGTCTCTATGATACCAGTATACACACACTCGATTCCAGCTCCTGTTCACCCTGCAGAACATTATGGGACATCCTCTCGAGCTGTGGCTTAACTTTGTTTGCTTGCACATGGACTGCCGTACATCCAGACATTCCTGTTGACGTTGGGATAGTTCGCATTACTGTTCATCGTCTACTTCTCATGGTCGCGGTGTTGTTCGTCCCTGAAGTGATGATCATCTGGGCCGTATCGCAGTTTTTGAATGCTCGGAGAGTTACAAAGGATTTCAATGCCCAATTGCCATGGGCCCAGGCCCACGACCGTCGAGCCATATGGGACAGTAATGCCGGTCAGTCACATAATTACTAGTTCAAACAGGAAGGCACTCCCATGAAACTGACACTTTGACAGGATGGACACTGACGAATGGGTTCTTCGCATGTATGAATGGATTCGTGCTGTATGTCGATGGTGAGCCGTACTCCATTCTCGAATTCGAGGAACTCGTGCGGTTTGTTAGCGAGGGATCTGTAGAGATGCCTAGTATCATCACAGAGGCAGAAATCAAAGAACGAAGCAAGGGTGATGGGCTATCCAAATGCGTCGCTATTCTTCAGCTGGTGTGATTCGTCATCCAGCTCATCGCCCGCTACGCCCAGGGCCTCCCGGTAACATTGCTTGAAATTGACACCCTGGGTGTAGCCACTTTGGCCTGCATTGTCTATGGCTTCTGGTGGAAGAAGCCGAAGGACATAGGACGTCCTTGTATTGTTCGTTGGAACTCAACTAATCCTCCGAATCAACCAGACTTTTCTATGTTGCGATGGCTGAGTAATATCCATCTGGTGATCATCTCAGCAATCAGCGGATGTGTCAGTGGAACGATGTTTGGAGCGATACATTGTCTGGGCTGGAATTACTTGTTTCAGGCACACAATGAGCAGATATTATGGCGTGTGGCTACCGCTGTGATCTCATTCTCACCGCTAATATTTACTTTGATATTTTTGTTCGATAAACGAACGGAATCGAAGCTTACTGAACTTCTTCGATGGCCACCGGAAATTGGGGTCAAATAATGGTAGGGGAAAATGTTGCGGTAATGTCAAGTAACGGAAAGATATACAGCATATAACCATAAGATAAACACGTCACCTATATTTTACCGTTTGTCCAAGTAATCAGCAAGTTACCACCCAATAAAGCAACTCATTTCCCCTGAATAATCAGAAGCCGTTATTTGCACATGGTCAAGCTACTCGAAACAGCTCAATTTGTGGTAGCCTAGAAATCGCTCTAATCCACTCAATTCTGTTCTTCCAGCCTTGCATTCTGCACATTTTGACCCATCCAACTAAGCTACACCCTTTCCAGACCATAGTTATGGTAGGCCTCACAAGAAACGTGCCCAATAAGCCAGCCAGTGTCCCCTTTAGGCCGCCCGGTGCTATCAAGCCACGATCAGCAGTTGGCATGAAACGAAAACCAGAAGCTACACCTGTCATGTCTGGTGCGAAGCGAGTACGACCTGCCAGGGAGGGAAAAGGAGACGGGTCTGTCCCTGCGACATTCCTTGATCCATTTGAACCTCCCAGAGCATTTGAGCCGGAGATGAGTGTTGCAGAATCAGAGGCGCTTACCAGGCAAATGCAGCAGCAGCAACGGTACCGCACTGAAGAACAAGCTGAGGATGAGGACGAGGAGGGTTTCAATGACGACCCTGATGGATATATCGACCCACTGCTGCGCACAGAGGGACATCAGCCAGCATTCAATAAACAGCACAGTCCCACACCTGTTGAAGATGAAGAGTACTCCTCTCTTCCCCCCAGTTCTCCTCTGGCTGCCCCACGACACATTACAAAGGCTCGTGCTCAAGTGCCATTGAACCCAGCAACAGGTTGGACAGGCCCGAGGGCAGTCTCCTCTCGATCCTCTGTCACACCACTACCGGAATCTCGTGAATCGTCGGTTACTCCAGCAAGCAGCATGTTCGAACCTAGGCCTATTGGACGTCGCCTGGCACTGCAAGTGCCAACCCCACAATCTGGACAGACTAGTGCAGGTGGCTTTCGACTTGGAGCTCCAACTACCTTGCCTTCGCGCCCACCAGGCTTTTCAACCAGAACTGAAATATCGCAACGGTCAGCCTTGTTGAACTCACATCAACAAACAGCACCTACACGTATCAATTCCAGACCTGGAGCTTCTAGTGCAGCACTCTCAGACAAACTTGCGCATATAGACACTCTTGTCTCGAACATCTGCATGAAAATCGAGCAGCTAGAGTTGGCGAGCAACAAGCGATCTGACCACGAACAACGCATCCGACATCTCACCAATGAGAATGCTGCATTGCAGACGATTGTCGAAGAGCACCGAACCATGGTATACGATCTCCATGCAACGGTCGAGGCGCAAGGCACGTCGATGCAGGAACTAGTCGCAATGATAGATGACCTTCGAGGCTCAAATATGGCAGTTCCGACCACAAAGTCTGTGGACAAGGCAACAAAGGCGGTAAGAGACAACATTTTCAATGTAAGCCACCTGTGTTTCATAATAAATATATACACTTACATGTCCTCTAGAATGCGATCCGACACTCCTTCTTTCATGCAATGGGCATATCAGATTCAAAACAAGCTCTGTTGTTCGAGGCGATTGAGGATGGAGTTTTCTGGTTTGAGTGCCCCACTCGTGATGCCAACCTCCTGCGTCCAAATTTCATGGGATCATGGTCCGATAATGCAGAGTGGCGCAATGACATGATCCATTATGTTCGAGAGAAAGCCTGCGAAGTGTACCCTCAGCTTCATGCAGACCGTCTCGCACAAAAAACGGATACTGACATTGTTAGACAGTTACGGGAGGTATTTGAGAACACGAAAGAAGTTGTGAAAAAAGGAGCCAAAGGGGCAGAAATGGTGGTTGCAAAGAAGATCAAACAGCGCCAAACTGCTCGCAAAGGACGAGTGAGTATTTTCAAGATGTATACCAAGTGCCGAACTTACCATGCTATATGCACCAGAAAAATACTGAAAGATCAGCTGTCGATGTTAGAAGGGAAACTGGCACTGATGGTCCCGAATGGGACTGGTTTTTCCAAGTGTGTTATCAATCTACGGATGAGTCAGATGTTGGGGGAGGAAACAGTAGCAGACCCACTGTCGAATTTGAGTCCGATACTGAGATGGCTCCACAAACGAGTGCGAAGAAATCATCAAGGGGGAAGAATGCAGACACTTTTTGGGCTTCTCGACCCCCAGCGTATCGAGATGAGCAGGTCAGACAAAGAAAACACTGCTTGAATAGACCTGACCTTTCGCACTTTAAGGTCAATGACAAGGTCCTATTGATGGATGCGGCCGTCAGTAAACGAAAAGCAGAGCGAGGTGGACGTAACTTTAGTGTTCCCATCACAAGAGGAGAACCGCGTGATAAAGACCTACCACGACCAGGAAACAAGAAGCTCAAGATCTCTAGGGCCTTCGTTAGCACTGACTGGCTAGCTGTGCACCCTAACATGGATGCCCCTTCCAGAGTGGCTCCATGGCGAGAAGACGGCTTTGACACTGCAGATCAGAAGAACAGTGAACTTGGTGCTGCTCATAGTAATGATGCGGCATATGATGGAGAGGATGAAGAGGGTATCGAAGACCAAGAACCGATACTTGGAACAAATGGTCAGTGTTCGCCGAGGGATGGTTATGACTTATAACTCACACTCAATCATTCGCATCCAGATGCAGACATTGACAGTAAGTTGACAGCTTAATTACAAACCGAATACTAACCATGAAGTGACACGGATAGGCATTTACGAATGAGTATTGGCGCTTCACTGCTCTGTTGCGGAGAGATAGGTTGGACTTGTAATGTTAGACTGCGCACACTGTAGAACCTATCATGAATGGAATAATGATCAGATAGTCGGTGGTAAGATCCCAACCAGAATAGCGTGACAGAGAGCGGTGCAATCAATCATCAGTGACTTCCATGTCAACCTCTGTCCCGTCCTAGTGCACAATTAGCAGTAGTGGCAATGTAATTTGTACAGTACATACGTGGTTGTGGGCGACTGTCACCCAGTAATCAGAGCCATGGACAGTGATTGGGATAAATATTAGCTGACCAGACAAGAGCTCAGCATCAATGGCCTCCATATTACCAAGAATATTGGCGTGCCAGACCTGAACACCTAGATCAACAGCACTGCAATGGAAAAAATGAGAACCAATCACTTGAGAAATGAAACAAGACAAACCGTAAATCCCATGGGAACGCAGGCACTCTATCGCTTGTAATGAATCGACGAACGACAGCTACCGTTTTAGAAAGTTGATGGTCACGGTCGTAATCAAGTTCGATCTTGAATATCCACTGTATTTCAACAGCAGTGCGACCTGCAATGTAGCCATAGCGAGCTGATCGTCCACGGGGCTGGGTTGCAGCGCCATAACGAAGAGCTTCAACAAAGATGTGCGAATAAGATGTGACGTGTCCCATGAAACAAATACCCTCATTTGCAAGAACAACATCGGCGTGGATGATGATATTGTCATCTCTCCAGGTGTTCTGCAGAAAGCGCAAGACCAGTCCATACAGTAGTGGATTGATGGCCTGAAGATTGAGGTTCTTGTGATGGCGGGGATAAGTCACACGTCCTGCTCTTGTTAGAATGGACACACACAGTTCAACCAAGGCGACTCACGTAGATTTCCTTCCTCTCCAAATTGTGCTAAGTACTCCTGTAAAGTTCCACGACGTGGACGAGTTCCTCCTTTAAGGCATGACTCGAGAAGCTCGACAGAATCACGATCATTATCGTCAAGCTCCGGAAGTCTATGAAAAGCATTCAGCTACAACAAAACTCAGCGAAAATAATGTGATGAAATGAAACAACCAACGAGATCATGTACCAATACCCATTTCCACCATTTACGCATCATGGTACATTCAAGCTCACCACCCTTGTGGTTGTTGTGGTTCGTCCTACCAAGAAAACCATTATTACGCTCGTAAGGAAAGGCCCATGTAGCATAGCACGGTCCAAATTGGAGAAGCTGACGGTGAAGGTGCTGAGCGAAGTGAAAGTAAGGTGTCATATGACAGCCCATACGGGCCCAGTTTTGACACGCTCTTGACAGAGCAGCGCATCCACGGTCAATCTCATCTGGACTAATTGAGCGGGATGAAAGGATTCGGATTGCGGTAGAGAATTCGAGGACAGTTTCATAGTGGCGCCGAATAGATCTATCCATTGTTGAATTGTTGACCTCATTGAGCTGCTCGTCAGTAGGATTATCAGTTTCTGATAACAAAGTCTCTAAACGACGCTGTCGCATAATCTTCTCAGTCTTTGCTTGTGCAGCTGCATTCTTCGTATTGGATCTTGGTTTCGGCGCATCAATGTCAGGCAATGTGCCATCAACCTCCCATGCGACAAAAAGTCCAACAAAAAGAACACTTATGTGGAGGCGCCATTGATCAGCCTTTGAAGATGAAGAAGTGACCTTTAATTGATGATTAGAAAACACAGTGAGTGTATCACGGACGACAACATACTGATGGAGGTAATCGTCCTACTGACACTGGCCATATGATTTGGGAGAAAAACTCATCGATTCGTTCGAGTGGATACCAGTCGTTACGGGGAATTGGACTGAGCATGCCTGATTGAAGGATGATTATCTTCGTGACATGCCTGACCATGCCTGGTGACAGACTCGTCAATTAATTGTTGAAGCATTATAGGGCGAGTCACTCACACAGGTAGACACAATGCATGAATTCTACGACGGAATTGAGTGAGGGAAGCCAACCTGGGAGTCTATTGATAGGGGACCATGATACTCCACGGCGGTCAAAGATTTCTTGCCTGTCAGCATCTTCAGCTGAGCGAGCCCGAAATGCATATCGGATATATCTCCAGGGGTCTCGTAATCTGAAACCTGTGAATATGTCAGAAAAACAGATGCGTCAGACACAATTACTTACGTTCTGGATCAAAGCATCTTGGATCAGCAAGGTGATAAGATGGAGTTTCACACTGCGGGCACATAAAAAGTTTCGATGAGAATGACGCAAGTCCCTCGAGCTTGCGACTCGCAGGTAAATCGGACACCTCGGTGTTGAGAACAGAGTGGACAGGAAACTTGTTCTCATGTCCGTGTACACGAAAATCATGTCCTAGTGCATAGTCAGATACAGCGACTCATTGTTTAGAACAATGCATACCGGAATACAGTTGTATCATTTCGCTGATGAACCTGTCCATTATTTTGTTAAGCTGCTCAAGTGTTGGCTCATTCGGTCCTGGAATGACCATGATAAGGAATGTCTCCTCGGTTAAGTACCGCACACCTCGAGGATTGTTACAACACGTCATGTAGAGTGCTCCAGTCGAATGATTCCCGCGCTTGACAGATTGAAACCTTAAATATATAGATTAGCGGACAATGAGGATCATAGAGCAAACGCTTACCAGTCAAGATTAATCTGCCAAATAAGTCCGCACGGGAGGGACACAAAGCGTTGCAGGAGGTGGTTTACATCATCATCGTATACCTGAGCAATACGTGCTTCAGGGTGTATGCGCTGTAAACCTGCTTGAATAGCACGCCATCCGAAGGCATCATGGATATCATGCATCGGGAGCCATGGAGTTGGAAAAGCATCCACGACGTCAACTGGTGGTACACGTGCGGGTTCATCATCCTCCTTCCTCCATTGCTGCAGTTGTTCATACTTCCCAGGCCGGAGAAGCCAGTGCTGGATAGCACGGCGTGGTGGAACATAAGGGAGGACTTTTGTTGGTTTTCGTTTCTGCTTGCCGGTGGCGAGAGACTTTGTAGTGTAGAGTATGCCATCGCAGCCTTCTTCGCGGCATATTGCATCAAGGTCATCATTATAGAGTGTCGATGAGTCGTGTACCTGCCAGCAGACTGGGCATAGAAAAAGGTAGGTGATGATCGAGTTGAGATTAACGCCAAGGCGCTTCTCTATAGTTGGCAGAGTGCTGCCCATGTTATCGAGGCCCTCGAAATTGAGATCTGGTGCGTTGTCTCGAGCGGAAATCAGTGCACGTGCGACACCATCTAAGATGATGCGGCACACTTCGTGAGTGGCGCCCTTAAATGCGGCGGCAACATATGCTCGCACATAAGCATTCCGGATAGCGGAATGCTCATCAAAAGCAGGAGGCTCATCGAACAAGTCTTCGTCTTCATCATCTTCTCCTTGTTGTGCGTCGTCCTCGCCATCGTCGAGTGCATTAGCTGCATGAAAGGCAGGGTCGTTGACAAGATCATCTGCTGCGTCAAGATCAGCACCCTCATCCGAGAGGTGATCACCAATATCATCATCTAGCATAAGTTCCTCATCCAGATCATGCGGAAACAGCACATCATGATTATGCGCTATATCTTCATCGTCCGAGCTGAAAAAAAGGCGGTCGTCGCCATCCGCACTGGACACGTCATCCAAATCCATCGGATAGCCATCATCATAAGGGTCTAGCCCCCAATTGTCATCTAGGTCGGATAATGGATGTGCATACGAGCCCCCGCCTGAGGCAGGTGCAGGTAGAACCATGACCGGCTCCGCCTGAGGCAGAGCTGGTCGATCATGGGTAGAGGAAAGGGGGGATGATGACTGGGCTGGGAGGCTGGTGTCTGATGAGGCCGTGGGTGTTCCTCGCTGATGCTTATCTCCAAGTCTCCGTGCCTCCAGCATTGCAAGGCGGTCTTGATTGCGCTGATCAGCCTCAACATGCCTGCTGCGAGTTTTTTTGGCCTGCAAAAGACGGCCACCATCAGCAACAGAACAACAACTACACGTACACCATTCGGACATTCCGAGAGCTCGTGATGACAGGTTCCAATGTCCTAGTTGTCGAGGGCAGTGTTTTGTACCGCTGTGGTGGTAGGTATTGCGGAGCAAGCAGTATGCCATGCGCACCATCGTCGTGAGAAGACAATGAGCGCGCACGGCATACTGCGAGCGCCAGCGCGGGCGTAGCGAAATTTGAATAACGAGGCTGCGCATGTACATACAGCGCTAGCTGATGGAAGTAATAATCATAAGTGAAAATTTGCTGGAAACACGAGGTGCTTGTCCATGTTAGGTTTATTTTCTGATTATGTATGATTTCCGTAAAATAATAGTTACCTTTATTTCAGTCGAAATTCCGGTG
>JRHT02000029.1:193616-325978 GCA_011800875.2 Suillus brevipes Sb2 | reverse complement strand
CTGTCTCTGGTAGAGGGTCGTCAGCTTGCTACGACTTGATAATCAGATATCACATTTCAGCACCCTGTCAGCGATTGCAGATCCCGCCACTGGAAGCTGCCTATGTAAAGCCAGATATATTGGGTAGATATTTAGCACATTGTTGTAGCAAGATAATCTAGTATCATACCCTAACACACAGTCAGCAATTACAAATCCCACCACAGGAAGCTGCCCATGCAATGGTAGTTGTCACTGATAAAGGATCGTCAGCTTGCTATGACATGATAAGCAGATATCATATCACAGCATGCTGTCAGAAATTGTCAATCCTGTCATCGGAAGCTGCCTGTGTAAAGCCAGACATATCGAGTTGATAATTGGCACCTTGCTACAGCATGATAATCCAGTATGACATGCTAGTACATTGCTAGTGATTATATATTCTGCAATTGAAAGCTGCCTATGTAAGTGTAGATTAATTTGATACTGACATAACAATGTGCTTGTAGATCATAACTTGGCACAATAAGTCTGCCAATATGATAGCATTGGGAGACCTGACCAGTGTAGTCTAGCTATCTATTCCTTTATCATGTGATCTGCAATAATGATATATATTTTTGATAATATACATTAGATAAAGCTAGCTACATCTTTGTCATACTCAAGTCAAATGCCTGATGGACACAACCAATAGTTCGATCACAGAAACAACGAATAAAATCATATTCTCAATCAACAAATCAACCCAATAGTCCAGTAAACAATAACCTCCAGTTACCCTTCGTTTTGCCCCTACCCCCCTTCGAGGTCAACCAAGATCACTTCGTGCAGAGGCCCAACACCGAAAACGAAAGTATACCGCTGTCGGCGTACAGCACACTGACACATGCATTGACACTGGGTGCTGGTATCATTGACTATTGCATCTCGACAAGTCGAAGAACGAGGAAACAAGAACCTGCAAGGCAGACATGGGCATGTATTAGCACATACAGCAGCCTAAGCGGGGCATTGGGGAATTAACTTACAGTGAAAATTCGTCGCGATCCTTGCCAACTTGGATGCCAATGATGTTCGGATATTCGATTCGACGATCCTGAGAGCCAACTTGGATGTCAATAATGTTCGGATATTCGATTCGACGATCCTGAGAGCCAACTTGGATGTCAATAATGTTCGGATATTCGATTCGACGAACCTTAGAGCCTACTTGGATGCCAATGATGTTCGGATATTCGATTCGACGACCCCAAGCTTTCTTGAAATATTCCTGCACTCGCAGTGAGAAAAGTAGTGATGAATGTGATTCATACCGAAACCTACCTTGACCGTAGTGTTCTCGAACTCATAGTTACCAGTGTTGGGCACTAAGCCGCAAATCTTCTTGAGCCCCGGCTGGTGAACGACCGTGACGGAAACACCCTTGAAAAAACTCTTCAACTGCATAAACTGCTGCGGTTGATGGTTGAGGATTGTCCTCGTCTCTCTAGGTAGGAAGAACCAGGGGGTGGGAAGTAGGGATTCGGCAGAGGAAGATATTGTGGTGGTGGATGGTATGGACGAGGCAGATCTTGATGGGGGGCCAAGGATCGAGTGCACGGAAGATAAACAAGCGAGTGGTGATAAAGATATACCAGCGTGCGCAACTCATTGATTTTGCCTTGATGGACAGAACGAGAGGGAGGTAGATGGGGAGGACAATATGATGGGAGGACGGAGGACAATGGGGAGGAATATGATGGGGAGGACGATGTGGAGGACGATGTGGAGGACGATGATGCGAAGGCAAGGAGTACATAAGCAAAGCAGTGCAATAAAGAATTAAGATACACGGACCGGTTCCGTATGTTTCTGGGGTCTCTCGGTTATAACTTACAGTATACTGCTGGTAACTGAAAGCTATTAAGCGTAAAAGCCCCGAGTTGGAACAGGGCACCACATACTCCTGGATGCATGGAGAGAGAGAGAATTTCTGTATTTATATACCGCAACAAACAAAGTAAACTGTTAAGACGCGGTGCCCTATTAGGGCTGTACTGGGGAATATTGTAACAGGGTAAGGGGTGTAGGTATAGTACGAATAGCCAGGCGGTCTTCATTTGAAGGGATTCGGTGCGCGTATAAGTTTGTTCGGTGTCCAGGTTGAATATAATATGGAACAGTTTCTTTCCTTTCACTTCCTTCGTCGCCTTCTTCTCTACTCTCACTCAGGCTGCCATCTCTCTTCTTACTACCAAGTCTCCTTCTCGTTCCAGTCCGACCTTCTTGAATGCGCTGGATTCTTCAATAAACTTCGCTAATGCCTTGATACCCTTTTCCGTACCCAAGATCTCGTTGAGTATTATGTTGTAGGATACTTCGCGTAGATGAATGCGTTGTCGTGCAAAGAGTGGGCAGTCACGTAGGATGTGCTCTCTTGTTTGACGTGGTTCCCCGCATGAGCACATGATGGGTTCGGTGGGGACGAATGTGGCATAGTATTCACCAAAGAATCCGTGTCCTGTGCGACATTGAATGAGACGGCCGTATACTTCTTGGGGGGTGTGAGTGAAGTGTTGGCGAGGTTTGAGTGTTGGTGGAAGACGGTTTGCAATAGCGAAGCGTCCCGTCTGCATTGCCACGTCTCTATACCAACTCTCTGTCCATTTCTGCCGGATCCCTTCCTTGTTTCTTTGGCGTGCATTCGCATAGGTCGAGTGGGGCATGTCGTCACGTCTAGTGGCTGCTTTGGCGAGCTCGTCAGCACGCTCATTGCCAACGATATTGTGGTGCCCTGGGATCCATGCGTCCTGGATGCATGGAGTTAACCACTAGGTTATTTAGTGCTTAGTAAGAGTACGCTGCCTCGAATTAGAGCGCAACTTGAACTTCAATTAAATGCTTCAACTTGAGGCTGCTTGCATCATGCCGACGACCAAGAAGATCGATAAAATACTCGAGCCTACTCTTCATTAATCATTGCACTGCTTCGTTGTCGTTGATCACTGTGGCATCAAATAAACAGAGCCGGTGTGGCAGATCATAGCGAACGATGACATGAATGCCGCTTGTTGGGGAAGCACGAAGGACTCGGAGCTGCTAGAGATTTTGTTCACGGGTGTCTTTGAAAGTTTTCTTGACGACTTTCCAGATCTGGGGATCCATAGTCACCCAGTACTTTGATGAGAACTCATTATTTCTTATTATTGCATTTTTCAATTCATTCCACCCACTTCGAACACAACGCCTCT
Organism: Suillus brevipes Sb2; assembly: GCA_011800875.2. NCBI lineage: Eukaryota > Fungi > Basidiomycota > Agaricomycetes > Boletales > Suillaceae > Suillus > Suillus brevipes. The sequence continues at coordinate 322,763 of JRHT02000029.1, read as the reverse complement.
TCAGCATCAAAGATCCGACTTGCACAACACCTATGGGACTTTACAGTTTCCGCATGGCATCAACTGTGGCCTTGCGTGGACTGGGAAATTACGTTTGATCCCAGTCAAACTCAGAATCAAGTCTCGTCAGTGACTCAGTGAAGATACCTCACCATCGCTCTCGAGTCTCGACATAGAGAACCCTGTTCAATACCAGGGCGCTTCTTTGTTATTTACACAAAATCATATTTATATCGAGCGTCTGTGATTGAGTCTATTGATTCACAGGTGCTGACACTATCAAGCAACCATGCGCCAGTAAGTAAAATTTATCTAGACTTCAGAAGCAACCACGTTGATCAAGTCAGCAGCGAACTGTGTATTGTGCTCATCAATAACAACGCCAATGCAAAAGCAGAAACACGACTCACTGTCTAATTGTGCCATTCATTGACCGGCTGCCAGACCACTGGTTGGCAGCCTAAACACAGTACCAGTGATTTTCAAGCTATTGGCATAACAAGGTGAGTAACGCGATTCAATCCTGGATGCAAAGTAAACCGCTCATGCTCACATTCCTGCCAGCGCAGTGAAGGCCTGGGCAGCAATTGCTGTTATTAGGGTAGCAACGCTGCTGCGATGTGCTGCATGCACTGACAGACATGCATGCTGTTAAAGCTGTAAGGACGACGACGAAGGAGAAACGCATGATTTGTGCGAGGTGATATGAGCTTTGTAAAGGGGGATTTTAACCAATATCACTGAGGTGAGGAGCACACTAAATACGGCTTGCTTTTATACTCTGAAAACAGTGTTTTGTGCAAAACTTGCAGTTCTATTGGTTTGGCAGATTGGTTGCGCCTGGTGTATGCGGACAGCAGAACTTCACGGCGAGGATATACCAGAAGAACCTTGGAAGTTCAGCTATTGGTTTGGCAGATTTGTTGCGCCCGGTGAATGACAGGATTGAGGATGTCGGAAGAATATATCAGAGGTATGTTGGCTCAATGGGCATATTTTGGAATTCACAAAAACAATTGGAGTTCAAGAATCCGCGGATAAACAGTCCAAAATTCAGGTCCTAGTTATCGATCTGGAGAGGTCACACTGCTAGGCTGCAACTCGCAAATAACAGCAAGGTTGTATCCTACAAACGTGAATGGTTAACAACGGAATGCATGCTCATTCACCTTCTCTCATGTATTCTGGGGGACATTGGGGCGTCGAGTTTGAAGATCGGCTGTTAAACATTCTGGACTGATGCCCACCAAATGTTCAAATTCATTTGCCACGACTCATTATCAAGATCTCCTGGATATTCACGCATTGCTGGCGGATATCATCCAGCCCCGAATCCAGCGTCCGGCGGATACCCGTCAATAGTTCCATCATGATCATTGATATATTGATACTTCGAGTGTTCGTGGTGCTCTGGGGACATGTTTGTAAATCCGGCGGCAATGGAGGAGAGCAGGACATTGCGACTACCTTGATGATTTACTGAGGCTAGAAGGGTCCTGGATTATTCGTTTGAGTTGCTGCTGAAAGCTTGAGCTGAAATAATCTCATTCGATGAAACTGACTGTAGCTCATTTCAATTTCTGATAAACACCCAGCATTAGTGAGATCCCAACGGTTTTCATTGAAACCATTATCCACAACGAATGCCTTACAAACGACTCTCTACTTCAAATCTCCCCAGGACACACCCACTTCAGCTATTCAATATTGCACCTCGGTGAGGTTCTCGCCCATTCAAGTTCGCAGTGATCAATATATCGTCCTCGACGCACAGGCCGCCCATTTTGCGGTACCCTTTCAACAAGTCGCAGTGGTCCTCTAAAGCTTTGAGTAAGGACAGTGTCTCAAACCTCGCCGAAGGACGAGAACGTTACTTGTATAGACTTGCAGTTTATGAAATACAACCCTCTGCTGGGGGCGCTTTATTACCAGTACATACTCATACAACAGGTGGTAGCCCCCACCGTAACACAGTTTATGAAATACAACCCTCTGCTGGGGGCGCTTAATCACCAGTACATATACTCATACAACAGGTAGTAGTTCCAACCGTTACACAGAAATAGCAAACTAACAAGAACGCTTTCCGCTTCGCACATCAGGATGAAGCTTCACCCAATTATGACCACATTCTACAACACCGGCGTCAATGGCTTCAGTGAGATATTCCCTCAGTCTGATCGTGCCAACTTCAGAATACACCGCAAACCCAAGCGCTTGGCCAACTGCTGAACGAAGCGGCTCTGCTATCCCGCCATTGTGAGCTTTCGTCAAGCAGGCAACGAGCGGCTGGAAGCAAAGCGGGATCGGCACTGCCACGAAAGGTGGAGCCTTTGGATTCAGTGCGGATGCTTTGATGGTCGAAGGCAACGCGGTGCTTGATGGTGACGTAGTTCCTGAATGTGAAGCTGGAGTCTTGGTATAACGTGTGTCTTCCGGTGGTGTAGGGGAGTTGTCATTATGGACAGTCGATGGGGTGGATGACATCCCAGGATCCGAGTCCATGTCTTGGCTATACAAATTCGGATGGAGCTCTATCCACGTAGCGCCCTTCCGTGCAGTAAGCTTCACAAGAGAAGCATTTTCCGCTAGCGCAGCGTATTGCGCGAACCGGGTCACCCCGACGCGCTTGTACAAATTTTTGTCAGACTTAACCAAGTCCATGGCGATTGTAGATCTTGATGATTTCATTTCCCCTTTCGACCTTGCCAGCAAAAGCAGGTTGATCAACGGGAGGAATCGTGGGGTTGCAATGCGTCGTATCTCGTCTTCCACGGACTTCGTCAGATGCGCTTGACATTCTGTAGAAGGCTGGTCCTTGTAATCACTCATAACAGACGTTGTTTGTTGTGGGCTGTTATCGACGTTAGATGGGCTAACGTCAGAACCGTCGGCAGTCAGAGACAGCGAAGACGGCGACGATGGAGACGGTGCCGACGACGATGTCGGGGACATGGAAATTACAGAATGCGCAGGGGGAGAATCATACGGAGAGTTTGTAACCTCTGTGTGCGAGAAATCGTCGACCTTAGTCCAAAGTGGACTATCAGATGAGGCATCTCGTAATTGGTACTGTCGTTGTCGTCTCCGTCTTCGTCATCAATTCCAAAGGCATCCTCAAGCGCCGCTTTGTCCGATGCAACGGCATGATTATCCAACATGGCTGAGGTAGGGTCGATGTTCGCTGAATTTGATGCAGTAATACCATCATTCTGCCCCCGTGAGGATACAGGTGGCAAGGACACTGTAGTAGGCACAGCGTTCTTGGATATGCTGCCGAATGCAATGGGGGTACCCCCTGAGATAGTACGGGTGTGCGACGAGAAGGGGAGGGGAGCGTGCTCCATATTAACGCTGAATGTGACGGCAGGCGGTGGAGATAGAGTGAAGTTAGGTGGGCCTGTGCTTGGTGGTAGGCTAGACTCAGCACTGTTCTGATTGCGTTGCAGACCGGAGAGAGTTCCGGCAAAAGGATCTTGAGTCGCATCCTGAATCTCGTTAGCGCAGCTAACGAAACCGTCTACGAGACTTTCATTTGAAAGTGCTTTGTGCTCTTTGAGAGGGGAGCCTGAGCCTTGATCGATATCTGGGACATTATGCGTCGACTGGGTCGCGGATCTAGCCCGCGACGCCACAGACTCGAATCTAGGACGTACAGGCGTCTCAGGGATTGTGCTACCAACTTTCTTCGACGTCCACGTCGAGGCAGGCTGAGTAGCATCACCCGAAGCTGAATCAGAATTCTGATCAAAGACAGACGGCTGTAGCAGCTCTTCTGCACTGACACGCCGCGTATGACCCGGTGTTGTGGGGAAATTCGAGGAAAGAAGGGTGACGGCAGGATCTTCATTCGAATCGTAAATTTCGCGTGAAAGCCGCTCCACGATATCCTCGTCAAGGTTGCGATAAGGTTGCCGCACCGGTGCTGCGTCGGCTTCCGTGCGCTTTCCAAGAATAGCAAAATTCCAGTCCACCACGACCGAAGCCTGAGACTCCAGGCTCTGAGGAATATTTGGCGCCGGGGGTACGATGAGAACGACAGTGTACTGTCGAAGTCGGAGGGTTGATAGGGCATAAGCGTAATCTCGGTCACCGGCTATCAGAATAATCGTGGCAGGTGAAGGATTGTCGACGGCAAATGCAATCATATCCACTGACAATGAAGTTCATAGTGCACGGTACGGGCGCCTTGCGGAATACATACCAAGAATCATCTTGTCCACGACTTCTTTCCTGCCATTGTGGGGGCAGTCAATTATGGACACCCCAGAGGACTGGAGGTCGGAGCGAAATCCGACAGACTTGGTGGAGGACTGCGAGGACATGTCAAAGTATGCTTTGAACGACGTTACGTATCCAAAGACATGAGCAATTCGTCGAATGCCATTGACAATGGCATGTCCTTGCGAATTCAAGGGAGGGCTACAATTTTCTGGCAGATAATGATATACCCCATGAGCTATCAGAGGCAGCTACGTAGAAACTCACCATAGTCCCAAAAAATAGCGACCTTTCTATGGTTGGACATGAAACTCTCATTGGGAGGGGGAATAAGTTAGGCGTCTCGTGAGCTCAGGAGCCCTTAATTTGTACTGGAGCCAAGCATGCCGTCAAGTGGACCGCCTTCCATTTTGGAGCGTTACTTAAGGCTGCACAGCCTAGCGATTTGCACACACCATGCACACCGCAGTTCATCACAAGGAGTGCTAGCAAACGTTACCTCAATGCTGCAAATGCCACTTGCTCTATACACGCACCTGTGCTGCGCTGTTGGCTCAAACATGGATATCCGGCCAGTGCAGAGGCAGTGCACAGTGCACACTTAGTAAATACTTACGTAAACAAATCCCCAAATTCTATTGTCTGCGTCAAGTTGGCGTCAAGTGACTCAATTCAAATTGAAATAGCCCAAGGTGAACCCACAGCCGTGTGAGCAGTGACGGCCTCCAGTGTCCCCCTAAGAACACAGCAAGCGAGTATGCTCCTTCAGTATGTAAAAGCGGGGAAATGGAGAGGAAAACGCGTGTTAGTCGTGTTACCAAGCATGTATGGTACACGTGGGGGAACTACAGATAGAAGTAGGATGAGCATTTGGAATATCTGCCCAGTCTAGCGAAGTGGTAATTAATCGACGATCTCGCCAGTTTACCGCGGATAGGCGGCATAATAGGGTTATGAATACATTGAATACAACCCAGGAGCACTTACTGCGGTCTGAAACACAAGTCCTGGCTGCAGCCTGGCGCTCGCTAGCATATCACCTGTTGTTACACCACGCCCTAGAAGCTCCACGGCGCATACATCGGATAAATTTGGGGATAGGAGATGATGGGACATGTATAACGCCCTGAACATAATATTGTTTTCGCGAAAACAGAAGTTGTTCGAGCCTCAACGTTCTATACGGTAACGTTGAAATCGAAAGGGCCGAAGTTGATGAAGATGAGCACCCGAGACTCTGTAGAGTTATTGGAGGCTTAGTGAGAAGGAGAGAATTGGAGATATCCCAATTACTAGCTTTCATCGTTGCTGTTGCTACCTTCGGTGATTCCTCGCCTCCATCAGCATGATGAAATAGGCCAGCCCTGGCTAGTCCATTGGAAGGACAGAATCGTCCAATGATAAGCGATAGCCATGACACGTTGGTATCTGTGCGGAATTAAGCCTGCTACAAGAATACAACCACGGCAATGCCTATTGAGTCCTGTTAAGAGTTGAACATGTTTTTCTTTCTTTGTCCTCCTCAGCTTTAAGGGCACTTCGCGATCACGTGTTCCGACGCGTGAGGGTAGATTCCCACGGTGTTTGTTGACTGACCTTCTTGAACTCTGTTCATTACCACAACCGAGATACTTCCGCCAACGACCCCAACGACTAGCTCACTATCGAGCTCAACGTTCACGATAGCGACGACATCAGGTGGTAAATCATATAATAGCGCTCACAATGAGCGCGCAAATAAATTCCACAGCGTCCCCACAATCGCTTCTTTCCAACTCGTCTGATCCTGTTCAATCATCCATCCGTCGCAATTCTGCCATGGGCTGGAATAAGTCTTCTTCACCGATTGCTAGTACGGGCACGACGCCTCTTCGAATTGCGAAGCGTGATAGCTCTAAACCAGCTTTTCCTCTTGTCGCCCGTCGATCCTCATCCAGTTACAGACATCTCAGGAATAACAATCTTGTTTCCAAATCTCCTTTCAAATCCTCAATTCCAACGCCATCTAGACCTTCCACCTCTGCACATACCAATATCCCTTTTCCTACACCCACGCCGCGTAGGGTCAGTGGCGAGAAGCGTCCCCGCCCCGACTCCATGCACGACCAAGCTGAAAACGAGCGTCCATTCGCCCTCAAGCGGGAACGCCGTCAGTCGAAAGTCTACCAGGGACTTGTGGAGAAGGAGCCTGTGACAAAGAGCCCATTCAAACGTCCTCCTGGCGCCCAGGACGAAACTCCACCCCCAGTGCCTTCCAAGTCCATTCCTGTCCCACCAAATCCGGAGATTTCCGCTCCTAGGAGTGCAAATCCACCAAAGCCGATCACCCCCACCCGCCCATCGCTCGTTACAAAACGGCTTCATGGTCCTCGAGCTGCTGACCATCCCTCTCTCGAACGCAGGCGCCAGAGACGAAAAACCGTAACATGGGATGAGCGCTGTGATGTCCTTGAGTTTGACCGCGAGGAAGGGGAAAATGATCCCTTCTATTCTGATGAAGATGACTATGGCACTCCTGATCCTGATCACCGCGATCAGGCAGCCGCAATATTTGGGTCACTCCCTTCGGAGCTCTTAGAGTTAGTAGATCCTCCTCTGATTCTTCCATCACATATTAGCCCGCCAACCGTCCGCCCGGATGGTGATGTCCTGGAATTGGACATTGAAGGAGGTCGGGATGATACCTTCTATTCTGACGAAGGTGACTTTCCTAGCCCTGGTCATAGTGAGCAGCCAGCCACAGCATCCGATTCAATTCCCTCTGCGCTCTTGGAGCTCGTAAGCTCCCCTCAGAACCCCCCTTCGCCCATCGTTCCTCCGGCCGTCCGACAGGAGTCACCTGCCTTACGACAAGGCTCCCCGCTCCGCGAGTCCGCGAGCTCGCCTAACCTTTCCATTGATGGCAGCGCAGGACGCGCCCCAAGGTCACGGATTAGCAGAGAGGATATTCATACACGTCTCATGCGGAAACGCAGCTCAGATAGTCCTACGACGTCGGGTAGTATGTCACAGCAAGAGATGGATGCACAACTCCCAAAGCAAGCCGAGTCCCATAGCAACGGAATTGCCGATGTGGAGGCTGAAGAAGATGAAGAGCAGGAGGAACACGTCGAGTCGATGTCGGTGATGATGGATATTAGCGCCGAGCTTGCAACTCTCCAAGCTGCAGAACGAGGGTCCCCGAGTCCCAACGTTATGCGGGCGAGGGGCCCCACCCGACTTTTTTCTCAACCGCCTACAAGCATTGTTTCATCTCTTGACACGACGTTTGACGTTTCCAGCAGCTTTGATCTTGGTACAGGTCTCAGTGACTCCATGAGCTCAGTGCAGCTTGGCGAGGACATACAGATGCGCCTCACGCACAAGCACAGTGCGGACAGTCCTTTGGTGTTGGGTGGCGCAGCTGAGCAAGCTGCTGATGCAAAACTTCCCCAACAAAATGCGTCCTATGACTTTCTTCAAGAGGACAGCATCATCAGTGATGCAGAGACTGAAGAAGATAAAGAACAGGAGAAACGTGTCGAGTCGATGTCGGTGTTGACAGATATCAGCGCCGAGCTCGCAACTATTCAAACTGCAGAGAAATGCACGCTCAACTCTGCGGCTGTTGCAGTAAGTCAGCAGGGGTCCCCGAATCCTGCTGTCACAAGAAGCTCCCCCGACGTTCTTGCTCCACCACCTACAAACATTGGTCTGTCTGTTGATGCAAGCTTCGACCTTAACAGTAGCCTCGGTCTTGGTCCTGGTCTTGGAGACTCTGTGAACTCTGTTCAGTTCAGCGAGATGCGCTCGGCACTCGACAGACTCATGGACGATGTCAAAGGCACGGCGAGTGGCAGTTCAAGCCCGAGAAGACACACGCATATGCGCGTCGAGTCCGTCACTGAAGGCATCAAAGCAGGGCAATTCGACAATAGTTTTGGTGCGGGCGACGAGTCTATGCGCACGGAGACGGACTTTGATGCGTCGTTGTCCATGGACAGCCACGTTGTACAGCCGCGGGCGGCACCATTGCAGCGCGCGGCGACAGACTCGATAGTGTATACTGCCCCAGCGTTCAGCAGCCCCGTGCTAGCAGCGGAGCAATCTGAGTCACAGACGAAGCATGCAATACGTCAGAGAGAGGAACTTATCCTCGAGAAGCGTCGGGCGGCACGAAGACGAGAAGATGACGAGTCGCTAGGATATTATACCCCGCCTCGTGCAGCGCCCGCTAGCAGACCTACACGTCGGCGGAGTCAGAGTACTGGTGATGCTGGCGCCCCGACGAAAAGTGATATGCTCCTTGACCTCGGTATCTCCGACAGTGAAGGCGACCTTCTAGCTGACAGCATCTCGAAAGAGTTGAAGAAACTTGATCCTGAACATAGGAAAGGGGTGAGCTCATTGGTTTTCTGGTGCATTTTAGGGTCTTCACATTGATCCTTGTGTGTAGAAATATCGTATTCGAGAGCACGAGGCCATTTTTGCGTCTGCCGACACCGAGCAGGTCTCTCATATGTCACTTGCTGGTGACGTGAATGGTGGCAAGGCGTGGAAGGCCGTCCGGCGACCATCGGACATGGTAATCGATCGTTTACCTCTCCTGTAATTAATTCTGACATTCCATCGTTCTAGAATGAATATTCCAAGCAAATTAAGGAATATAGGTCAATGGAAAAGCCTGGGAAGGCGCATGGCAAGGTGTTTGTCAGAGGTCAGTGAAATTATGTTACCCTTGAAAGTTATAGCTGATGAGATTGTCGATGTGCAGTCGTTGGTGTTCGTGGCTTAAAAGTGCCCATACCTCAGCAAACTACAGCGCTCACATGTACTTTGAACAACGGAATACATTTTGTCACTACTCCAGAAACCCGTCTATCCAAAGATCCGCGCATCGACCAAGAGTTTGAGCTGTAAGTTTGTCGGTATCAATTTTCAAGATAGTGCTAATCCCGCGACAGTATCGAGCACAATAAGCTGGAGTTCACTCTCACTCTCAAAGTCCGTCGTGATGCACACATCACTGCCCAATCACAGGCTCTTGTGCCACCGCCTGCGCCTCGTATGCAGGCCCCAACACCTGTACCCAAGTCCAGAGGCGGCATGCTGAGCTTCTTCTCGTCATCGCCTAAAAAGCAACCTCGCACAACACCGACACCCCCACCACCTGTCATTCCTTATAAGCTCCCAGATAATCTCGCACGGTATCTTAAACAAGATGGAACCCTCGCGCGTGCATTAATTTCGTTTAAAGACGTGGCTGCCAGATGCGATACTCGACTATTCGAGACTAGTTATCCACTAATCGGACAGCGCATCGAAGCCTCAGGGGCTCCAACTACCATGGAGTTGGGTGAGATCGTATTGCAGATGTTTAGACTTCCACCTCTTCCTGGCGTTTTGAGCAATCAGCTTCCACAGAGTCTCGAAGACTGTCATCGGGGTTTAAGACATGTCGCCTGGCATAAAGTTACGTATTTTGAGGGAACATTGACGCAACATGGAGGAGATTGCATGGTACGCAGTTTTTAATATCTCATGAACGGTCACTTAGTTTCACTGCAGACATGGCGTCGTCGTCGTCTTCGGGTGATTGGCGCTAATCTTGTTGCATTTAACGATGTCACTAAGAAGGCAACGGCCACCATCAACCTCAAGAAAGCCATCGCAGTTGAGGACAATCAAGATACACGCACAGGCGCTCTCAGTCCTTCTCGGTCAGTAGTTGACTACGACGGGATGTTCGCAGTCGAGCGTTCTTTCCGTCTCATATTTCCTGGAAATCAAGAAATTTTCTTCTTCGCGGACACGGATGATGAGAAGGCCAAGTGGTATGTCCGACTTTGTTCATGCACGCGATCCAGCTGACATCTCTTGCCAGGCTTGATGTATTCCGTGCGCTTGTCGGGCACATCCCACCAAATCCACTATGGGCAGAGTTAATATGGCAACGACAGCAAGAGATAGCAAAACAGCCCCCTACACAGATGGCTTCTTCAAAGCCGTTGATAAGTCCCCGATAGTATTTCCCTTTTATTTTGGCATCTTTCGTCTAGTTTAGTTGTCGTTCGTCACCGCGTTCTCTTGTCTCTTCTTGCGATTTTGTTTTCTGTATTATGCTACAATAACATCGTAGTCAGTCGCATTTGCATGCATATGCTTTCTATGTAACAGTAATTTATGCACATGAAGTACAGACATATAGTCTTACAACTTGAACTTGACTGGCTCGTGAATGTTTTATAGCGTTGCCCGCTTAGATATGGTCGCCATTATTGTCAGGTGACTGATTGTTGCGAGGATCGATGATCGACGGCAAATACAAACGTACACACTAGCACAGTTCGTGATGTTGCGGAATGCCAAATATGTTGTCCACGACGGCTTTCCTGCTGTCGCGTGGGTAGTAAATTATGGAAACCCAAAAGACTGGAGTTCAGATCTCAGAGCGAAACCTGACAGATTTATGCTTTGGCTTCGGGTACTCCCACGTGAACCCCACAGGACTGGAGTACAGGGCGAACACAAATTTGGACGCTCGTACGTGTCCAAGATGTGGGCAAATCGTCGAATGCCATTTAAAGACACGTCCTTGCGCAAATTCAAGGGGAAACTAGGGTTTTCTGTTGGCCGAAAACAACACACGGGGATCAGCACAACAGGAACACAGAGCGGAAAATGCATGTCATGATTTGACGTATGACGCTTTAGAATTGCATTGAATGAAAGCCGAGTGTTACTGAAACTCACGCGGGTGCGTGTTATGCATGGAGAACTGCAGATCATATGAAACTATTTGGAGTTTCTGCCAAGTCTAGCGAGGTGATAATTTATCGAAGATCTAGGTTGTTTTCCGCGGACAGGCTGCAGAGCGAAGCGGTGAACATATTATACATATAACACGCGTATCCAGGAGCAACTCACTGCCGTGCGCATGCATTGAAACAAAGTCTCGGCTGCCTCCTGACATTGGTTGCTGGCTAGCATGTCGCCTGTTGCTGCCCAGCACCCTAGCATATTTGAGAGCTCCACTGCACAGACACTAGGGGGTAAGTCTATGCGTGGCATTAGTTAAATGACCTCCGCAGAGAGGATAATTTTGGGACTCACTTTTCCGAGGTCTAACTTTGACCTTGGCAATGTGCACCGTCATTATTTTGTATATCACCAACCTAGTACTCGACACACGAAACAGTAGCACTGAGGTCGGTTTGCGCAAAAGTAGGATAAGACTCGTCGGGACCAAGGGTTTAGAGCAGACTCTGAACACCACCTGAAAATTCAATACACGTGACCTCAGTAGTAAGACGTGATGCCGTTTCGGCGGCAATAACCACCATCTGAATCCTTCCACGTCCACAATCATTTTAAAGGGTTTCCACTGCTTCCAACTTCAGGCAGCAGCCTATCTGATCCTCGGTATATAGTCGTGAACTGCAAGCCTATATTACATTCCCGCTCCAACTGAAGCGCCGAGGCGATGCCTGCGCTCAACAAGAACAATTCCGGTGCGCCAACACTAGGACTCTGCTTACTTTCGGCCGCACGCTGACCGGCCTCCCGTATAGCTGTGAAGCGGATAATGCAGGAGGCGAGGGAACTTGCAAACGATCCCTGCACCGATTACCATGCAGTTCCACTTGAGGTGCGTGCTCCTCAGTCACACGAGTCTCTTATCCCCGCCGACACATACTTGTCTGGATTCTGTAATCATAGGATGATATTTTTGTAAGTGATATCTAACGATAGTACGTTGCCACATCGAACGATAGATTGCAGGAATGGCATTGCACACTTCGTGGCCCCGCTGGTACGGAATTTGAAGGTGGTCTATATCATTTCCGGATAGTGCTTCCAGCAGAATACCCCTTCCGACCGCCTTCTCTGATGATGCTTACGCCCAATGGACGGTTCGAATTAAATACCAAGGTACGTCCCTTGCTAATAAGACTTGAGAATTAAATTGAGGTTTCCGTGGATCAGATATGCATCAGCTTTACAAACTGTTTGTTATCCCCCTGTGGTGTTGTGGAGTCTATTAACTAACGTCGGTTGTACCTCAGACCATGAAGAGGAATGGCAGCCTGCATGGGGCGTTCGCACAGGTAATTTTCTACATTTAAATACGGCGTTAGTGTGTCTTACCTGTTGCATTAGCTATAATCGGACTTCAAGGATTTTTCCCTTTGAAGGGACAGGCAGCCACTGGAGTTGGATCTGTCGAATATCCCGTCTCGGAACGTAAGCGTCTGGCCCAATTGTAAGCGTCGGTCTAGATTGCACCTAATAAATCTAACGCCATTCGATGAGGTCACGGGAATGGGTTTGCCCACAATGTAATCAGTGTAATCTAAAGCATCTCCCTGATCCCCAGGAGGGAGCATCGAAGCATGCAAACGTGTCGTCACCGTCGTCGGCCCCAGCTGCCGACACCGCGGAAGTCGAAGTTGTTCAAGACAGCTCGGCCGCCCCCGTGGTATCCACTCCTGACCGTCAGTCTGATAGGATCGAAGAAGAGCGACAAATCCACATGCGTGGAACTGCGCAATTTACGCGTCGTAGTTCACACCGGCCTCCTCTAATTCTTGACACAGCGATTTGTGTGCTACTTGTTTTAGTTCTAGCGTTGCTCTGTCGTCGAGTTTTGTAACATATTTCGTATGCTCTAGAATTGCTCTAGATGATTCCTTGACAAATATTGGATGAATATTATTATTCCGAGGACTCGATCATTATGTTAACATATATTTGTCATTTTTTAATGCGGGGATTCCCTGGGGAAGTGCAGCCGTGCCGGCTACTTATTTGCTGCGCCCGGTTTTAGGGTCATGGTTTGATTATTAATACTATATTTGACTTTTACCTCCGATGTACGTGATGCATATTTATGAAGACCAGGCTCAAAACCCCCTGCCTTTAAAATAAGAGGCGACCAAGCGTTTCCTCTGCTGCAACTTGACTCCTCCTCCAAGATGTCAGACGGTCGCTCACGAATCACGCGCAAGGGCAGGTCGGCATCGCTTCATCTCCCAAAGCAGTGCGATCCCACGCCAGTACCCCCTTCCTTGACGAACTCACCCCACCTCTCGTCGCCGTACAGCGTGTTTCGCAGAAAACCTGCTTTCCTCAAAACTCCTTCTCAGGAGGATGATGAGTGGTTGCGGGACATGGTCCCATTGAGCAGAGAGCAAGGCGCCTTTGATGAAAACTCTTCGAGCGCGTCGCCCCCATCCACATCAATCCAAAAGCAATGGGAGGCATCTCAGGAGTTATCACCATCATCTTCTGGGAGCTCGTTCCAGGGTCGCGCAACATTATCTCCGAGACCCAACATGCATCGTTCATGGTCGTCTCCGACACCATCTAATGCATCCATCGTCACTGTCGTCAACTTCCAGTCACCCTCTGATTTGACGGAAGGACAGGATACCCGGCGGCGGGTATGAGTCTAGCATCATCGCGGACTTTTTATGAATTCATGGCAGTCTTCTGCCTTCTTCTGGTCATTTTCTTTGGGTCTTAGGTTACATCGGGTTTCTTTGGGTTACATGGGTTTAATCTTGTCATCGCGTCCATCAATCGCGCACTACTTCCAACTATTTCACACCTGGTTTACTTTACTTATACGATCTAACTATGTCTTGTATCTTTATCACAGATGTCACAAAGTATATGTCTTCATAGAATTATGCACCCTATGTTACAAAAATAAACGTACAAGCGATCACTTCTTCTTACCAGCAGTGATGCTGAGCACAACAAGATCATCCTCCTCCAAATTATGGCTAGCAATAGTACTGTTGTTCGTTAGCATCTTGCCCGCATATGATATTCGAACTTTGGAAAGAGGGAGGTTGCTGCCAAGAACTTGATTTATCCGATCACGTAGTGTTGAAACCAGCAGAGTCAATGGAAGGTCTGTAACTGTGATTATCTGGCCGTTTAGCTTCCATTCCGGCTTAGACGAGTCGTTGGGAAGTTGCACCGAGAGTGATATGGTGTAGGGATGCATTGCAACCCAGTCTGCTTCAGGATACAATGCACCACCAGGCAGTTTCGCAATTTTTTGTCGTTTAATAGCAGGCTGTTCTTCTAGCCCTTCCATCTCGTCTGCACTGCGCACCATACCCGCATGTGGCGGCGTTCCCACACCACCTGCCATCATTCCTGCCATCCGAGAAGGATGCATCCCAGCCGCAGGGGGCTGGTAACCGAACGGCTGCGCAGAGTCGAGACCTTGATAGTGAAGGGGTGGAAGCATAACTGGCGGTGCCTGAGGAGGATATGCCGATGCAGGCTGCGGGCCAGAAGAAACAGTAGCGGAAGAGTAAGAAGCGGACCCAGATGACTGCACAGGAGGAGCAGGTAATGATGCGTGAGGAGGAGGTAAACCTGTCATTGCAGGTGGGGGTGCTGACACAGGGCCGATTCCAGGGCCGATCGCATTAGTATCCTGGGGTCCAAGACCCTTTGCACGATGAATGGCAGCAATTTGCTCGTCGAAGTTGACGTTGGTCGAATACTTGTCCATCGTGGAAACCTTCGTCGCAGTGTGACCATCCCACACAACCTTCTCCCTCTCTTTCCGGCGTTCCTTCTCCTCCTCTTCCTCTTTCTTCCGCCTCTCCTCGTCAGCCTCAGCACCGAAAATATCCACACGTGTACGGGCCAAATTTTTGAGTGACGATACTACATTTGCACCGCGCAGAAGCTCTGACGCTTGAGCTTTACGAGCTTCAATATTGTCACGGTGAGACTTCCACTTGGGATCCAATAGCTCGATGCGCATGTGCTCGTCAAGTTCGTCAACAGGAATTTGCTGTCCACAAATCGTGCACGTCGTGAGAACAGCTCCCTTTTTAGCACCAACTGTAATACTCAAAGTTAAGTTGACCATCAGACGGAACAATGCTGACAACATACGTTTTGGAACATAGTCTGTCCTGATCTTCATAGGTCCAGAAATACTGGCACTTGCTTGCATTGCGCGGGCGCGCTCAAGTTCCCTCACTCTCTCCTCATCTTCACTCTTCCTCCTTAGTTGCGCTTCGTCGTTCTCATCATCACTCTGTTCCATGGCAGCGTCCTCGTCTTCAACAGCCCCAATCCCAATCCCAATCCCAACACCACTAACAGCTGCAGCCGCTTCGGCCTCTGCTGCTGCCTGTCTGGCCTTGTGAGCTTCTATCTCATCCACAGTGTTTTCCATAATCATAGCAGCCATTCTCTTTTGAGCAAGCGTCATACTCTCCACTTCTTGTACGCTCATTGGGGGAGGCAGCTCTGAATTTGCATCAGCAACCGTGAAATCGATCGTTTGAACGATTGCATAGTCATGCCAGTCAATCTCAGCAAATGCACCTAAAGGAAACGATCTTCAATGGTTGTCAACACGAGAGAAAGCAACGTACGTTTCTCTGCTTCCTGGTCATCTTGTCTCTTCTTATCCTTCTCCCTTTTCAAGCGTTCCCAACGAGCGTATTTTCTTGACTGCTCCAGCGTCGCCCCCTTCGCGCCTTCCTGCGCCCTATTACTCAACTCCGCCAACATCTCCTTACTTGGGTACAAAATTTTAAGGTACTGTTCCACGAGGCGGTTGAAGCACCCAAAGAGAGAATGAGTGGGTCGCAGGAAGTCAAACTGATAGTTCCTTCCCTCGTTTTGCGAAAGTGTCGCCAAGAATGTCCGCCCGCGACGCGCGGTGAAAAGTGCAGTCAGTTTCATTATATCTCTAGCATAAACCATTAGTCGCATTCTTGTGAAACATAACAAGCGACGCACAAGTCAATAGGGCTAACATTGGGCATGTCCATAGCAAACTGCGGCTGAGGAGGTTCGACACCGAGATCCTCTGGAATCAATGGCGTTTCTTCAACCCCGTCCACCTTTTCCTTTTCTTGTGAGGTGTCCTCCAGCTCCTCTCCGGCCTCTATCTTCTCCATGCGATGCCTATAGTAAGCATGATAAGGATCCGCGGGATTGAGGAACGAGAACTTTGGATCCTGACGCTGGTTCTCGCGAATTTTATCCTCAAATTGAGGCGGGTTCGCAGAGCGAGCGACGAACAGTGCTGTCCTGTCAATGACAGCTGCAAAAAGAGTAAATCTCAGATCACGAACACGATATTGTGCAAGACCTTACATTTGATTTCTGGGGGTGGCAGGATAAGTCCACTTGTAAACCTGAGTGAAAGGTCCCGAATGCCATTCTCCATTTCGGCATCGCCATTAAAGGCGTGTCCGTTCATGACCGGCATTGTTTGTGTTTCTACGGCCATGGTTGTTGTCGACGTGAGCGACGTTGATGAAGAGCCTTGCCTGGAGCCGCCCGTTCACTAAGTCTTATCGGAGTTCTAAATAATGTTCCTCGGCATCAGTCGGCAAATTACTCTTAAGCTTCACGTCCTGACTGGCTTGCACACAAAATGTTTGGTGCTTTCCGACCTACCTCGGTAAATCTAGGCGGTCTACTATGGTAAGCCGTGTAGCACATTCAGCAGCATTTTCTCATCAGACATGTGTTCAGGAAAACGCCATGGAAGTTGTCAATCACGCGAAAAGCCAATGCACGTGCTCGTCTGAAGAAAGTCGACGCAGTCATTGAAACGGTCAGAGCAAGTGGTATACAATGCGGCGCATTGGTGAGCTAGTCGACTTGCTCTCCCTGTGTTTACTGAGCCATAAATTTATGTGCTCGCAGGAAAAGGCACTACAGCTGCCTAAAGAGCACGAGATGGATCCCAAGGATAAATACACGGTGTTCAGTGCGACATCTCGAGGCTATCGAAAGGGTATCCACAAAGTGCCCAAGTGGACTAGAGTGAGTTCATTCACATCAACTGCGCATTGCACCACAATAAAACGTTCACTTGTTAGCTCACACTAAGAGTCAACCCGAAGGGATTTTAAGTTATGCATGCCTCTTGACAATTATATAGACCGCGATAATGTACTTTTAACTTAATCCTATGGGATCCACTAGAAAAGCACCAATTGGATTTTCCCCTCTTGAATGCCCTTGAGTACCTTTGGTGCCCCCAGAACGGTTCGGAATACTTCGTCCCGAGTCTCTGGGATATCCAACAAGCTTCTCTTCTTCGTATCTCGATATGAGAGATCCAGGATAATGTGTGTGAGCTGAGACACCAAGAGGGCGTCTGAGAAATTTTGAGAAGATGTTTGTATTCCAAGATAGTATCTAGCTCACCGGTTTCACATAGTAGTTTCCCGATTCTTCCAGGAGTGCCAACAGCAGAACCAATTTTTGACCTCTTGAGATAAGAAACGTGCTCTTCCAGTTTAAAGTGTCTCGCAAACAACTTTGCTACATCTGCACCCTTCTCACGACGCAGTCTCTTATCTTTGAGAACTCTGGTTGCATCAGCAACCCGGAGTGCAGCTCCGGCTATGAACAGCAAGGTGGGAGCTCCGGCCGCTTTGGACCTTTGCGATAGACGGGTGTGTAGTGTCGGAAGAACTACAATACATCAATGTACATTTGCGAGATGTAAGATGAAAAGACATACCTTCGATAATGAAATCAACCAGATTGTCTAATGATCTCGATCCCGTCCATTTCGTCGTATCCGCAATCGATGATGCTGTCTAATTGTTTAAATGAGATCATTCTGCGAGTACTAATGTAGCTGAGCTTACCGGGGATCAAGACATCGCTGAGTTCTATCCCGGACATTGCAGGGAAAGCTTTGACTTGCATAGATGAGACATAGTCTGCGAGTTTGTGAGCAGGTTGCACTGCCACTGAAAGAGGCTCGATAACCTCGACTGTTTCTGCCAACTTCCTCTTCTGCGAAAGATAATGAATGATTATGAGTGAAAGACCAATGATCCAATAGGTGACACAAACCTTGATCTTGCGCTCCTTTTCCTTTTCTCTTCGTTTGCGTTTCTTTTCTGTGGCTGGTTTCTCCTTGATATGAACCTCCGCTTCCTCGGCGTCTTCATCTGCACTGAGAAGACCACCTATATCGTCGCCAGGACCATTATCTTCCTCGCCAGAGGTAGCGACGAGCTCATCTGGCACGAAATCATCATCCAAGTCGTCTCCACGCTGACCATTCATGCTGTGAGACAAGAGACAGCGGTGAGAACAATGACGAAAACAAGCTTTAGAAATGGTCCAACAGCCAAGAAAACTTTTTGCTTCCGTGATGCTGCCGGACAGTGCCGAAGTCGATAGGTGAACCTTGGCCTGCAAGTTGTCGAACCATTAAATGTACGTGAAACTGAACTTAGTCACTTACAAGTTACCAGTATCGATTGCCTAGGACGCTCTGCTAATCTGGTACCATGCAGCTAGCAAGCCCTGACCTCAATGGGCTATATTCCTCTGTGATCTTTCTCCTATCTCCGGGTTTAATTCAACTCCTGGCCTCCAATTGGAAAGTTTTTCTACTTTCATTGTTTCTCATCTGGTTTGTTATAGTCTTTACACGCCACGCAAAACAATCGAAAGATTCTGCTTCGTTGCTGGCCGAGGGTTCGCCCTCCCCCCAATCGCCTCTAAATGGTTCAGATATCCCTTCAATACATCAACATCCACACTCGCAAATGTCTGAAAGACCAACTTCAAAATCGTCTTCGCAAGTCCAAAAAGATCTGATGGCGACAGTCGCTCAAAAACAGGATCATCGTGTGAAGCAACCCTACGACGCCTTTCTTGTTTTGGACGTTGAGGCTACTTGTGGAGAGGGGACCGGCTTTGAGTGGCCTAATGAAATAATAGTTCGTCTTATCTACACAAGGTTTCGTTCGCACCCGGTTCCTGACCATGTCTCGCTAACATAGGAGTGGCCTGTCTGTCTCATGCGCTGGAAGGATAAATCGGAACAAGGAAAAGCTTGCCAGCTGGAAATCGTAGATGAGTTTAGGAGCTTCGTCAAGCCCACGTGGAGGCCTCAACTATCGCAATTTTGCACGGATCTCACAGGAATCACGCAAGTTCGTCCGATGCTTCGGTTTCAATGCCGTGTCATGATCAAGCCATGATTGAATTTTAGGCTCAAGTTGACTCGGCTCCAACCTTCCAGAAGGTCTTGAAGACGTTTGCACGTTTTCTGGCTAATCATGGATTAATCGATCCAAAGAGCGGGAGACCTATACAGCGCTTCTGCTGGTGCAGCGATGGACCTTTTGACATAAGGGATTTCGTCGTGAAGCAATGTTTCATATCCAAAGTCAGTAGTCCGCGCTCCCCAGCTCAAAAGTTCGATAGCTCATTATCTGGTTATCAATTGTCAGGCACCTATGCCATTGTGGCTCAAAGGGGATGTTCTCGATGTCAGGAGAGTTGTCTCCGTTTGGGCAGTTGCCACTGGCAATCCGGGCACCACGAACAAGAACAAGGTGCCTATTAATCTCTGTCGATGCGGACTTACTCACGATACTCTTATCAGCCCCTGATACGTCCCCATTTTCGATCATTAAACATACCACAGCAGCTGCAAGCCCTTGGGTTGCCAGCGTTTCAAGGCCGTTTGCACAGCGGAATTGATGTCAGTTACCTGACCTTTTCACGCAATTCTGCTTGGCTGATATTTTTGTTCCTCTCCACACCACCATTTCTTCTCACAGGACACACGGAACGTCGCTCGCGTGATGACTGAGCTTGCTTGTCGCGGAGTCCGTTTGGAACCCAAAACATCTATCAATCCAAATCGTCGCTGGAATTGGATGGGAAAGCCTGGAGAGATTCTCGAGCACACTCTTATGTTCCAATGACAAAATGTAATAACTTTAGGAATGCTTCTTATCAATTAATGATTTCTAGCACAGTGAGAGTAGTTACATAAAAACACAGCCATTTTAAATAAATATATTAAGCGTCTATTTCCCATTCTTCTAATAGTGCTCTCTGTTTGACCAAGTCATCTGCGCCAGCAAGTACCACTCGCGGTCACAG
Source organism: Suillus brevipes Sb2 (assembly GCA_011800875.2). NCBI lineage: Eukaryota > Fungi > Basidiomycota > Agaricomycetes > Boletales > Suillaceae > Suillus > Suillus brevipes. The sequence continues at coordinate 302,639 of JRHT02000029.1, read as the reverse complement.
TTGAAAAAAAACGGAACCTTGATACGCCGGCTAACCTGGTTTCCGAAAATACATAATTGAGAGATTTCCCGGAGGTGCAGAATGAGCAGTGTGTTGGATACACGAGGATTATTAACAATGTGTGGGTGGTTTGGCGTCCGGCACGTCCCACGCACAATGCGAGATAGAAAAATTACTGATGAGGCACAGACTCATCAGCTCCATTAACAACAACTTTCCGGAGAGTCACTCACAAAGTCCCAAAGAGTTCCAAATGCGGGAATTCCAGCCTCCTTGCAGCCGTGCTGGATCTCGAAGTTGCCCACGTAGTTTGACGTGATGAAGACAACTTCCGCCTGCCAGTAGTCGTATACCTCCTTCAAGATCTTCATGGTGGGTGGACGACCACCGCGGACCTTGGAGTCCCAAAGGAGGAGACGCTCTGGACCGACGTGCCTATGGATCAGACCACTAATGGTGGGGCCGAATGTCTTCTCTTGATCGGAACCTAGCAGATCGGTCAGTGATATGCACATATACTTAAGATTCGAATTGTCGTACCGATCCAAATTAAGTACCAGTAAGGCGATTGAATGCAAGTGGAAAGGGCAGCGCCAAGACCAGTTCCAGTGCAGATACGGATTCCACGTTTGTAAAGGGTGGACGTGTTAGAGACTCCAGCGAACTGAAAAATTCATTAGCGATGTGATCGGAAGAAATTGCTTTGATTGTTTTACCTTCAGCTCACGAGTCCAGATCCTTCTCGGGGGGTCGTTGACCAGGCTCTTAGTGAAATCGCCTTGCACACCGCAAATCAAGTAGTGATACTTCGCATGAGTGCCCTCGCTGCAAAGGGTTAGTAAGATCGCATAACAACGACATCAAAGACTCACGAGATGATACCAAAAGCGTGATATTCCTTGACGGCGGAGCGACTGATACGAGCAAGCAGACCCTGTTGCATACCACGCTCAAAGCGGAGAACAGCGACTTTCGGAGAGGGCAGTTCAATGTCAACCTTGGCGTGTCTTGTGCAAATCCAAGGTAGCACAATACTAAACCGCTGTGAGAAACGTAACTGAGAAGGCATGTAAAGTAGTGCTTACAATGTGGACATTCCGACAGTGTACCAGAAGGCCTGCTGTTGAACGACATAGCGCCCGATGTGGTCGAACTTGCCATCCGCAGTATCATATGCATTTGTCACGATAGTGTATATCCCTTCAGAAAATTAGCACATTAGCACTGTCGTAAGCCTTCGTACGTTAGGATTGAACCTACAGGTCATGCCCAAGGAAGTCCATCCAAAGAAACGGTGATTGCGCTCGAATACACTAGGTGTCGATGTCAAATCGTTGTAATGAATGACCGAGAATAATGCTCACTTGTGGTGCGTGTTACGGACCCACGGAAGACCAGCACAGATTGTGACAAACAACATAACTGTGGTGATCACACCGAAGGCCAGAATGGAGTCGTTGAAGAGGTACTTCGTTTTAAATTGATGTACCACCATCAATACTATCCAGGCTACACCGGAGATTGCACAACCGCTGTGGATACCACCAAGATGCTGTTAAAAAAAGTCAACTCCTGAAATCGCCATTCGAAGTTCAAACCGACCTGCAAAGTAGAGGTACACCCAAGGCGGAACCATAGAGGGGTCCACTATAATAGAAGATATATCAACATCAATGAGAGATGTTAAGAATGTATGGCACGAACCTTGGCGAAGCAGGTATTTACGAACAGATACAGGCACCGGCCGAATATCTCGTTACGCACAAGAACAGCAACGTTCAAGTTCCCAACCACCAAAGCACCAGGGTATTTTGCAGCATAGGGCCATTTTCCAGCAATCGCGAAGCCAATTCCGACGAAATTTACGATGAATACAACGGTAAAAAATCGCCTTGGTAAATCAAAGGGTGAGTATTTGATCAAATGTGTCTAATAATACCATACCGATACGAGTTGTACCAGATCACCCAGAGAACCCACAAAGGTGTTTTCTTCTTGGCTGGTTTGGCGGGGGCTGGCGGGGGCTTCGCGACGTTTGAGGGGGTGACAGGGGCATCTTTCTTAAGAGACTGCACAGCGAAAACTTCTATGTCCGCTGCCTTCTTCTCGTCCTTGCCGAGATCGGCGAGCTGAGGTGAGCGGACATCCAATGTCCCCTTCTCTGCATCATTGTAAGCCAAAGCAGGTTTGTTAGACATAGTCGTGAAGAGAGACTACCCGCTGGGCGTAGAGAAAATGTGAAGCGCAAAGTTTTGGGCATTCGGTCTGTATCCTTTTATCATGTCGAGACTGCGGGTCTTTTCCAAGAAGGTAACATGTGAGAGAGACAATCGAGCCTGGTGGATCTCGGAAATAATGTGTTGCCACATTATGAAAAATAGGACCAATATGATACAGGATGTTCACAGCAAAGACTCCGGCATCTGGGTGACCGCCCGGTATTCAGGGAGATCACAAGGGCGTGAATAAAATCGCATTGTCCAAGCCGGAAAATAAGTGGTGATGGCGACCTGTCAGCGGTCTTCCAAGAAGAGCCTTGTTTGAAGTAACGTGATAACTTAGTATTGGATCTCGGAAAGCGCTATGCGCGCGGCGCCGGTCATTCGATAACCAGTACTATGCGCATGGCACTGACAAGGACTCTCCTCTGTGCAGGAGCAGCTCGCGGGATAGTGACTGAAATAGTTAAACCAACCAACAAGAAATAATTGAGACTTACACATATGACATTGCTGAACCGCCGATAGGCCTGCTGCACCATGCAAAGATCACGGGAACGTGTGTTCAGGTAGCAAGGTATGCCTGGGAAGACGGAGGCTTAATCTGGCCGAAGCCCCGGAAATGAGAACACACTCCCTGTACTGCTTGAGAAGTGCCTGTCACTAGGAGCAAAAACAGACCAAGTTTCACTGGAATAGCACAGATCTGACAAATAAAATATACATGGGTTCGCAACCTGCGTGGTGATCTTCAATGGTCTTAGTATAACTTCAAAGCTGTGTGCGAGCATCAACAGTCATTGGGCACAAAATTCTCAGAAGCGCGTAAAAAGGAAACCCTCAAGTGACAAGTGCCCAATCACCCAGTAAATTAGAAAGAAAGTTACATGTCATCCTGCGAATTGGCTTCGACGACATTAACTCGTCCGTGTTATCTTCAGCGTTATTATCAGATAATGAAGCGCGTCCGTAACGTGGCGCAATATGTATGAGAAATCAAAGCTAAAATTAATCACACCTAGATCTTGCCTGCCTGCAAGCCATATTAAAGGAAGAACCCCAAGTGATGTGCCTTCAAACAGTCGGGCCAGGTCAAGCGCGAATAACATATCTGATTGCATGATACCCTTGGACTCGGTCAGCATTTCAAGTTATCTCGCCTACACGGCGTAACTTATAATCAGAATAATATACGTGACAGATACTGCGCACGGCCACCTGATAGGGATATTGATCAATTTCCTTCTTCAACGAAATCTCTGAGGCGCCGCAGTTGCGCAGACACTTCTTCTTTAAACAGACCGATCTCATTGCTGTTCTTAGCAATAGCTCTGATAGTTTCGTCTTTCAATCGTGAGACCTTCGCTATTTGTTCTCGATAGCTGGCAGACGGAAATGAAAAAATATTAAGTCGAACCACACAAGGGACTTACTCAAATTGTAACGCCTGGAGTCTTGATTTAACTCCCATTCCACTCGATAAAGCGGCCGTGCGCGCATGCGCGAGTTCTCTCTCCAATCGGGCAGCCTCGGCATTGCTTACCATAGACTCTTGTTGAGCGGCCTAGTGTATGAATGAGGACTACAATACCGTAGTGAGGAGATACGACGTACGTCTCGAAGGTCATCCGCCTGCTCATTCAGGCCCATCACCTTCTGTTCGATTTCTCGTACTTCCTCATCAACATTCTCGCATTCTAAAGTTAGCTGATCAAGTTCGTTATCCACCTTGATGCGCTCGCTTTCAATATCTGCTCGTTCTGTTCTCTTGATCTCGGCTACACTGCTTAGTGTAGGTTTTATGACCTTGCGAATGTCGGAACCCAGCAGTAGCTGCTGAGGATTCGCAGTGGCCGTGTTTAGCTCCAATCTGAGGTCGATGTTGTCGAACGGTGGCGGGAGTGGCGGAAATAAGCCCACTGCAGATAGAAGATTACCATAGAGATCAAGTGCCTCTTCTGCCGCAGCTCCACGGTTGGTTGTTATGACTTCCAGAGACATCACTGTCTTGCGCGCTTCGGAAATCTTGTGCTTGAGGTCCTCCAGATTACGTGCCAGCGTTTCATGGTCAGTATTCATGCGAATGACTTCTTCTGGTGTCAAGTTCTGAACTTTGACTACCTCAGTGAGCTTCTCATGCTCAGCTTTGAGTTGATCGAAGTTCTGAGCTGAAAGTCAGAGTTCATGATGATTCGCCTGCCACAAGTTTGCATAACGCACATCGAGCAGCGAGTTCTGCTTTCTCGCGAGCTACAGACTCAATGAGCTGTCTTTTTCGCGACTCCAAGCGGTGCAAAACGTCGTCGAATTTGGCTCGATCATCCAAGATACAAGCACGGATTTTCTGGAGCTTTTCCAGAGGTGCCTACGGAACAATGTTCAGCAGACGGCATTCGCCGGAATGAACATTCATGCGGCATACCTTTGATGCCCGAAGTTCGTCCAGCTCCTTAACTCCTTGTGCTAATAATGCTTTTTTATCCTCTAAGTCGCCGACCACCCTCTCGTTCTTTTTCGCTTCAATTCCACCGTCAGAGAACTGCTGTTTTAAATATAAAAGACGTACCGTAACTAGCTTCCAGTGCTTTGTCCTGTTCGTGGAATACATCTGCACCGTGAAAAAAGGCGACATAGGCTTCTGAAAAGTATTCAAATGCAAGCGCCTGATGATGAATAGGGTCGCTGAACTCCTCGGGAATTCTATCGACAATTTGTAATGTGGGGTCATCTACGCTCTCCAAGTAGTTCAGCCGAGCCTGGAGTGAATTATTAATGCCAAGTTGTCTATGCTTTTAAGTGTAGTTAACCTTTCCCATCTCGACGAGCCAATGCAAAGCTGCCAGTAGAGCAGGCCATGAATGCATACTGCCCGGAGCAGCCAGCCATTTGTTGTCAATTTGGGCTGCAAATGGGTATCGTACGGCTTTGAGAGCGGGTTGAAACTCGTCTTCGAAGCGAAGGCGAGAATCAAACGGGTATCCAGGATCCACGATAGCCACAAGATGTTGAAACATGGCTCGATAATCTTTGCCGGTGATGTTAGATAGTGTTTGCATAGAGATTTCGAATTCTGTTGCTTGAAGCCAAGAGTATATTTCTTGCTTCATTTTCGATTGATATGAGCGCTCGCGAATTGGCCGTGGGTCCTTGAATGCCTGGCTGCCGGAAGGAGGAACAAGAGATGCACCACCTGTCCATACAGAGCCCCTCCTAGAAGAGCTGAGAGTAGGGTACAATTCGAAAGGAACGTTGGCGAAATCGGAGAAGACACTTACTTGGTTAAAGGGGTACGCCCATAACTCGGTTTACTCGTACTTTGTAGCAGTGGATTCACATTCTGCGACCGATAACCAGAGTGCCCTGTATTTGAGCCGGAGCCCACTCCCGAGGGCAAATAGGGTGTGCGAGCTGCTGGGCCAGCGAGCGACATGCGCATAGCAGACGACGATGATTTCTTTGCTGTTGATGGCATTGGTAGGCCTGACCGAGTGTTGCCATATATATCAGTGGCAGGCTGCATTGTCGAGCGGCGAAGCGGTTCCGACATGATATCGTCGAGCACTATGAAGTTGATGTGCTGGACGCGTCGTGCGTCGCGGTCAGCAGTAAAACAAGTGCCTTGTGTCACATGCACGTGACCGTGCCATTGCACCCCTTTAAATTTGGTCCAAAGTCAAACCCGTTGCCTTCGGCACAGGGCTTCACGGGCACTTGCAGTATCTTTATTTATCTTTGATGCTCATACTGTACTTGATCAAATTTTCGTGCTAAATGTAGTGGTTGAGGCTAGAAAACCTCACGAGTTGTCTAAATCAAGGTTAAAGTCACATCTAGCGAAAACGTTTCAATACGCAAAATATTTCCCACACCGTTCTTTTAGGATCTAATCTAATCTATACTGCTTGCTATCTACTACATCATTCTCGAGCCTGCGTAAAATGTCCAGCCGCCATACTCCAGTGAATCTCTTTGGAGAGAATGGAATGAGGGCCAGTCTGCCCATAAACTTGATCAATGTCGCGTATGGCTCACTCTCTTGCCAAATGCTCTATCCCATTGACCAAATTAATCTCAGAGACACGCAAGAAATCCCAAACTCTCAGGAAATATTCGTTTACCGTGACTGTGGTGCAAGCATTATCATTGACATCCTCCAAAAGGCCGATATCGAAGATCCGGAAGCGGCAGCGAAGTGGGTGTCTGTACATGTGGTTCAAGAAGCTCTGATGCAGGATATCACAGATTCCACCTGGAAGCAATAGCAGAGGAGAATGATTCAATGGAACATCATTCCATCATTATGCAAAGACCCATCACCAATGAACTTTCTCCGATTGTGCTCGACGGACGCCAGGTTCTAAAAAAGGCGGGGTCAATTCACCATCTTCGCACTCTATTTGCTCTTTTCCGTGTCAAAGGAAAAAACCACGATGTTGTCGTCTCGTTCAACATTCCAATTGAAACAGGACAAGGACGTGGAAGAAACGGAGCCGTTACGGTGGAACAGGAACAGCTCATCGCATTAGATTTCTACAGGGCGGTTGATTCCCTGAGAATTGTTGATTACAACCTTTTTGCAGTCTAGGCTTCCTACATAACGGACTCTACATACAACTTTCTCGGACCCGATCTAATATCTTGGACTTGATCTCCCATGAATTGTAATGAACTTTGTTTTCAGAAACTTGATCCCTATCTCATACATATCGGCGGTTTGATTGCATCCTTTTATCGCACTCCTAATGGAGCACTTCGTGGAAAGACGCACACCGGTACCAGCCTGAGGTATAGTTTCCGCTCCACAGTCCACACTGTGAAATGGGGGCCGCCTTCCGCATGGATGTAGCCGGCAACGTCGATCTCACTTTTCAAAGTTTCTAGGGAATTAGCCATCATCAGATGAGAGCTGAGACTTCTTTCCATTTTGACAACGTGGTCCCAGTGGGAGCGAAAACATGTGTGTTTGGCGTATCAAGGCGTATCGCTATTCCACCAGAGCTATACGTCATGCATTCATGTGCACAGGGTTCTCGCTTAGTTGCGCTGTTTGACAACGAGAAGAGTTGATTCGGGAAGATCATTACTTGATCATGACCAATAGGAAACGGAGCTTATATGGTGTATCAGACTTGACGATAGTATAAGCGATCACATTCGTGAGACACGTGCGAACATCAACTACGTCGGCGGGCGTGCTGAGGCCTCATCAAGCATTTGCTCTGCCTCAGGCTCCTCCACGATACGTTCACCCACACCCGTCTTCGCTGCCTCAGCAGCCTTGGCATCTTTTTTGCGCTTTGATGATTCTTTGAGCTTTTCCCATCGCTCACGAAAGCGTGCGATCGTCAGTTTCTGCGAGGGAAGTCAGTGGCAGACTAAAGCATCACACACGTGTTTGCAGTGCACCTGTTTATCATTCTCCATACGAACAACTCGAACATCTTCTTCCAGCTCCCTTATGCGGCCCAGTAGCTGTGCCTCCCGATCACGGCCAACGTTCAATGCTGTCACCGGTGCTGGAACAGCTGGTAAATTAATATTCAGAGCGCTGAGGTCTACTACCGGTTGTTGCCCGGATTGCCTTGTTATTACCGTCGAGGCACCCATTGCTCGTTGTGCCTAATAGATAGTAATGGCAATGACTCAGTCTGATGGAAGGGTCGGCGAAGGAAAGCAAGATCACCTGGTGTCGCGCCATCACAATGCTTTCGCGTAATTGTTGGTCTTGTTCCTTGCGCAGCTGCATGATCCGCTCAGCAGCCGCCAAGCGCTTAGACATCGCTTCGAGCTCTTGCTTCAGTGATCCATTTTCTTTCTTCAAAGCCGACCGGGATGGCTCCGAATCGGAGGGAATCATGTAAAAGGATTCTGATAGCTCGTTACCTTGGAGAACTCGTTTCGTAACGCCAAGTCCATTGACAATGTGCCGACGTACCTTCGTCCGCAAATACTTCCTCATCTGTCTCCTCAAGCAAGGTGTCCACTTCTGAATGAGCAAGTCAGGAAACAGCCATTGATAATGTGGCTTCGGCGATCGCTTACTCGACTTAAATTTACCATCTAATCCCAGCCGTGTAAAAAACGTAGAAGTGTGGGGCTGTTCAACATCGGCGCCACTACTTGAGCTGCCGTCCCGCCGCGAGCTCTTCTTTCCCGACGGAGGCGGTTCGGTACCCAAAGGGGCTGTGGCGAAGGCAACTGGCTGAGATAGATTGTCGAGCATCCCCTCCATAATTCTCCAGAAGTTATTGAAGGCATCACCCGGATCAGACTATCGGTGCAAATTCGTAAAACGTCATTGGGTAGAGTATATATAATCGCACCTGTTGCCCAAGCACCATGAATGATTCGTCGACGTTATTGTGGGAGTCTAATAATCGACTCGAACTGCTAGCGCTAGCATGCAATGGGGCAGTGGGTGCAGGAGCGGGTGCGTGAGGGGAAGCGTTTGAACCGCCTCCGTTCTTGTGCGTATGAACATGCCTCGGCGTAGTCTTTTGCGGCAGGGTAGGGTCATGGTTTTCCTCACGAAGTTTCGCAATTCTTCTCTGCAGTTCCTTTCCGGCTTTTACGTGTTCGTTGTATAGCATACGGAGCGTCGTTTTGGTCTGAGAGGCATTGAAGGTCACTAGGGGCATTAGATATGACACAAGGACTCATATACACACGTTTGCGTCCTGTGATTTCTGTTCACAAGCGTGAAACGCTTCTGCAGCTTTCATGTGTTCTTCTGAAGCTGGGATGAGCAACCCTTGGCTGCGGTAATCTTCTGCGTTCGCTGCATGTTGGTGTGCCTGTGTTAAGTGTCAGTACCGGAGTAGCATCACATCCGTACAACCATCTACCGTTTGCAATGACTCCATCTTTTTGTTCTCTTGTTTACTCGTTGGCTTAGGAGAGGTGTGAAGAGGGCTGACTACGAATGACCTCCAGGGTGCAGAATTTTTCGTTTATTGACGCGGAACTAGTTTGGCTGAAGTGACCTAATGAAGAGGTCTTTTTAGGCGAGGCATCCCTGCTTGATCAGCGCGTGCCACCTTTTGTCTGCTTCACGTCCAACTTGCGACCAATCCTTGAAAACGTAAGTACTGACTCAATATGAAGGCAATATCGTAGACTAATGTTATCCTTTTTCGAGGTTCGCGCATCGGCGCTTGAATAACAAAGTCTATCATGCGATCCTTTGGAGACAGAGCTTCCACTTCTTCGAAAATTAGTGGGCAAAATGATATTCTATAATCATCACTTGCAATGGCTGCCACTGTGATGATTGCAGCGGGCCAGCACCTGCCAGCACCACCAGTACTCTCACAGCTTATCGGACAATAGCCCATTGCGTGGGATTCGGAGCGACCTAGGAACAGCGCGGGGGATGAAGCTTTTTGTGGTGCTACATGCGGCGTCTGAACAGCCTACCACATAACGTGAAGTGCGCCAAAACTGGTTCCTGGCATTCAGTTCGCCGCTTCTTCAACGTACTTTGGATCATGCACCTTGCCAGAACCCGCCAAAGAGTTCCTCCTGATATTCTCAAATAAAGGGGCTCATCATGGCATTGCTTCGTTGCAAATTCATCTACGGGTACCCGGTATCTGCATCGGCGCCCTACGTTCACAGGCCGCGTCTGTGCCGACAGTACACTCAGATAGCCCCAACGAACTTTTCACTAGCCGACTTTTCTTCACGCGTTCTGGTTGGCAGCGAATTTCAGAGCATCGCAGCAGACTCACGCAGGTTGTATTCTCACTGGAAGCATTGTACAATTCTGGCAGTTTGTTCCTTCCGATAAGATGATCGGAAGTTACCTCTCTCAATTAATTTTAGATCGCGCTTCTATGGGTGAGAGTGGTTCACTAAGCCAAGGTGCGTTCGACTGCTGAAGAGTCTAGAACTGGGGCAGTGTCCTTGCGACGCGCTTGATGCGCATTGAAGACGGTCAACTGATCGGACGAGATTATTGCTGCCCGAGTCCGAATTGCAATTTGGATCACCCGTCAGAGTGCGCCGTCATGTTTGAAATGAGCGATGGCAGCGATAAGGGATAAGGCTAGTTCCCCTTAATTCATCACCTCTATCATTCACCATGACTTTTTGTTCATCTCCCTTTCAGGAGAATAGTCCAGCGGTGATTCCCGAGGCTGCGGTGCGCCATCCTTAACACACTGGTATCCATGATTCTGACATGTATCGATTGACTAGCCTCGCCCAAGTGGGGTTACGAAGCAAAAGTTGAGCGGCCAACCCGTGCATAAATACGACGATCACAAAGTAAGCATTTGGCTTACTCATATGGATGCTAGATAATATTTTTGCCTGAACTTTTCGTAAGTTGTCCCTGCCCAGTGAGAATGGAATGCCACCTCCCGACTTCTGCTCAGAGCCAAATACATCTTTGGACTCGCCTGTTCGTGGTGCGGCACTCATTAAAGTTGTAGGTGACACATACGTGGTCTCAGAGGTACCACGAGTGCGGCCATCTGATACATCTCAATAGAATGGATATTCATCCCTACCATCACGGAGGCCTAAGAACTCTTTAGCCGACACATTCATGTGCATGCTCGATAACCCGTTTGTTGATGCTACGCCTTCGGGGGACACCCCTAGTTCTGCTACGCGAGAAGATCCGATGGACGATCTCATGAAATACTCGCATGTTGTCACTGCAGAACATAAACCCAGAGTCGCCCGCGTGTCATGTATCAATGGAGCATGGCCAGAAAGAGCTGAGATAGTCAACCCAAGTCGAGGTTTTCCCGGGCCTGCCATTCCTCGCGGTACGTTTTCACAGGCAAAGGCTTTCTTTCTGAAGTCAAGCGCCAGCGGGAGTTATTTGCAAGTGAGCATCCTGATGTGGCTGCAGGCTCAGCTGACCTGAAAGCAGGGTGCTATATCGCAGCGAACGCGAAGCCAAGATAATCCTATCAAAGACGAGGATTCAATCAATTACTTTAAAGTTATCGTACCGCGTGCTCGAAGTCTGAACGGAAGGATTATGTGTGACCCAAGCAGTCGGTAACTCCTGTACATATTACATGGTTTAAACCTTCGAGCTTCAGCAGAGTCAGCAGACTACTGTCCTTCTCTCGCACTTGCTACTGTTATTGAGAATTTCCACTCGAAGTGCTGGATATCTATGAATATCGACGGCATGGTCAAACACTATTTTGCTTGGTAGAAGCTGTGCAAAGTCACGTTTAGTGCCAGGGGGGTTGCCGTCACATGGGCGGTGCGGTCGGTATCTGAAAATCGTTGGTCCCCACCCACATCTTTCTGACGCCGCCAACGTCCGACGCAACGAGCCCACTCTTCATACAGTAGACCGCCGAAGAATACAACAGTCTCAGGCTTTGATCCCTTATAGGGCCCGCCTTATAGCCCGATGTCGACGCCTGCGCATGCCCTGTGAGTCCAATATGCGAAATCATACCATCACCTAGTCATTCTCATTCTCATCGTAGCAGGAAGAAAATAAGGGTTACAGGTATGATTTCACAATGATATGGCTCTCGGAGGACATTCTTATTGTATGTTTTGGACAGTTGTCGCCGCAGATGGGCTGTCTAAGCGTGATGTATTCCGCCTACCTGACCCCTTTGCAGTCATCACCGTTGATGCAGAGCAGACTCACACAACCAGCGTCATAAAGAAGACTCTGAATCCTTACTGGAATGAGAGTTTTGACATGTGAGTTTGATATCGAGCGCAGTCAGTAACTGGATGACTGATGACCCATTCACACAGCACTGTCAAAGACTCCTCAGTGGTAGCTGTGCAAATTTTTGACCAGAGGAAGTTCAAGAGGCGTGATCAAGGGTTTTTGGGTGTGGTCAACGTGAAAGTTAGCGATGTGCTTGATCTTGAGCTAGGTGGTCACGGTAAGCCCCATTGTCAGATCACCCTTACGCGCACATTGATCCACATCTTATCCAATTTGATAGAGATGCTGACTTTGGATCTAAAAAAGTCCAATGATAACCTCGTGGTTCATGGCAAGCTCATCATATACTTGTCAACAAATGTAAACCAGCCCATGAGCAACCCTGGACCCTCCCAAGTACAAGGCGTCACCTCTGCATTGGCCGACATGGGAATGAATGAATCAAGTCTCTCTTTGTCACCCAACGCGGCTTCAGCATCAGGTAACCCTCTGTCTCGCCCACCCAGTTCACACGCCACTGCTACTGAGCCCGCCGCAGCACCATTGATGCAGATGCCAACGCCCCACATACCACCTTCGGTGACTAGTGCTGAGGCGGAACAGTCGTCTTCACAGTCTCCATCAGGTCGTCCTATCAGTTCAGGCGGTGGGCACCCTACCCTTGCTGTACCCCCATCGACAGCACCTTCCTTGGCCACGTCTCCGGGACAAGCGGCTACTAACGCACAACAGAGGAATTTCAATCCCAATGTTGATCAGTATGGAGCATTACCTCCCGGATGGGAGCGTCGCATCGATCCACTTGCTCGGACGTATTATGTTGATCATAATACCCGGACAACAACTTGGAACCGGCCATCACCTAACCAAACCGTGAATCACAACAACCAGGATAGTGAAACAAATGCTGCGAGAGACCAGCACTCCCGCCGCATACTTGCCGACGACATGGTCGATGCTGCTAGTACAGGTGCCGCGGGCGCCAACGCTTACCGCAGCTCGTCAACGTTAGCGCCATCCCCGTCGCCCAGCGTTCCACCAGCAGTTGTGGGTTCTGGTGGAAATACCACAACAGCTGGGACTGGGAGTCTCCCAGCCGGGTGGGAGGAGCGTTACACCCCCGAAGGACGACCCTATTATGTGGATCATAATACACGCACCACCACCTGGGTCGATCCCCGGCGCCAGACCATCATCCGTGTCATGGGCCCCAATGGACAGAACACATCCTTACAGCCTCAGACTATATCCCAGCTTGGTCCATTACCCTCTGGTTGGGAAATGCGTCTCACATCCACCGCACGTGTCTATTTCGTGGACCACAACACGAAGACGACCACATGGGACGATCCCCGCATGCCATCCACGCTTGATGCCAACGTTCCACAGTACAAGCGTGACTTTAGGAGGAAACTCATTTACTTCCGAAGCCAGCCTGCTATGCGTGCTCAACCGGGTAATTGCCAGATCAAAGTGCGGCGGAACCATATTTTCGAGGACAGTTATGCAGAGATCATGAGGCAGACACCGAACGATTTGAAAAAACGACTCATGATCAAGTTTGATGGAGAGGACGGTCTTGATTACGGTGGTTTATCACGGTAAGTTGGGTTGAATTATTAGAGTTTACGCGTTTACTGAGTTCCTTTGAAGAGAGTTCTTCTTCCTTCTGTCACACGAGATGTTCAACCCATTTTACTGTCTATTCGAATACTCCGCGCACGATAACTACACCCTTCAAATCAATCCCGCTTCAGGCGTCAACCCGGAGCACTTGAACTACTTCAAGTTCATTGGTCGCTGTCTTGGTCTCGGAATATTCCATCGTCGTTTCCTCGATGCCTACTTCATTGTCAGCTTCTATAAGATGATTTTGAAGAAGAAGGTGACGCTTGCGGACCTTGAATCTGTCGATGCTGAGTTGCACCGTGGGTTGACTTGGATGTTGTAAGTGCTTTGTCACTTTTAGTCATGATTTCTTCCAACCCTTCTTTAGGGAGAACGACATCACCGACGTGATCGACGAGACCTTTACGACGACCGAGGAACGCTTCGGTGAACTGGTCAACATTGAACTTCGTCCAGGGGGGGCGGATGTCAACGTAACTCAGGATAATAAGAAGGAATACGTGGACGCTGTCGTCGAGTATCGGATCTCCAAGCGTGTCAAGGAACAATTCGACTCGTTTATGTCGGGTTTCAGCGAGTTGATTCCACAGGATCTTATCACTGTCTTCGACGAACGCGAACTGGAGCTCCTGATTGGCGGTATGTCGGAGATTGACGTGTACGTTCCTTGATTGAAGTCGTGAGGCTGTTTGGTTGATTGTTATTTCAGAGACGACTGGACTAAGCACACTGACTACCGCGGATACGAGATGAATGATGAGGTCATTCAGTGGTTTTGGAAGTGTATTCGCAGCTGGCCGCCTGAGCGCAAGTCTCGCTTACTTCAGTTCGCTACGGGAACCTCTAGGATTCCTGTCAATGGTTTCAAGGACCTTCAAGGATCGGATGGACCCCGCCGCTTTACCATAGAAAAGTCTGGTGACCCTTCACAACTACCGAAGAGTCACACTTGCTTCAACCGTATTGATCTTCCACCATACAAAGATTATGCTAGCCTGGAGCAAAAGCTCACGCTTGCTGTAGAGTGAGTCACTTTCGTGCCTTTCATGTTAGCTCACGCTAAACTCTTTTACTAGGGAAACTGTAGGATTTGGTCAGGAGTAATTTTATGTGCGACGACTTCTTTTTCATACGATCAATGTCACGCTATCTTTTTTGGTAATCTTAGTGACACTTTATTCTTTGCTGTTCGTTAGAATCCATTTCAACGATCTCTATATGCCGCCTTTATGTCGTGTACAGACCACCACTTTTAATGTCTTCACGCATGGACCATAGGGTCTTTTGTCTGTATATCGTGGGGCAATTATCATCGGTGATTGTATAAAGTAGTGGGTATGAGCTAGCAGACAGCAAAAGGTGCGTATAAAATATCATAAAAGATAAACCATAAATTGTGAGACCATCACCTCTTCTCAAAGGCAAATGCAATATAGATGTCTAAGCAATTCGATTAGCATCGTTACAGATTGCACCGGAAAAGAACTTACTGACTGCCTCCCACTCTTCATCCTCCATCGAGCTGGCGCCGGTCGCGTCACACACATTCATGCGGACCATCAGCTGCTTGAAATCATGATGCTCCCTGTTTTCTTCGAACACTTCATGGAACTCCTTCTTGAATACAGGGTAAAGTCTGTACTGCGCAGCCATCCTGCGGAAAGTCATGTCACACTCTAGCATGAGGGGCATGTCAAGAGACTCACTGAACAAAATTGTCCCATTCAACAATGTACTCTGGCACGTTCTCGACAGCGTCGCGGAGATAAAAGTAGTATCGGTGGCCAAACAGCGGTCGGGAGGTGCGTTCTTCAAACCGGATTTTGTACACCGAATTTCCAAAGGAAAGTTCTTTAGCGTCAGGTGGAAGTTGGTCCAGTCGCGCGCTATAGGCGCGATGAAGTCAGTGACACAGATTCAAGAAGAAATATTTAGAAAGACATACAGAAGCTGATCGGCGTTTGGAACCGTCCCAAGAAATATCCCTCCCGGTCTTAACCATTCGCTGACGTTCTGGAGCATGCATCGAGCTTTTTGTGCTGTTTCAAACGCATAGTGCATGCAGAATTGCATGGATACAACGTCGAATGGCTGTGCGAGCTGCTGGGGCGTAAATACATTTGTAAGTGGTTCTGTATAGCAATCCAATGCAGCAAACGTGGCGTCGAAACGTTGTGGACGCATAGTTTCCCACCGGTGTCGAGCTTGCTCAACGGACACGTCTGCGATGTCTATCAAATACGGATCAGATCGGGCTGCGCGGATTAATGCAGAGGATCTTACCAACAGCCAGCATCTCTCGAATTCGAGCCTTCCCCCATTTGATGAGGTCACCACCTTTGCCGCAGCCCATATCGAGGACTTTCCCATGTTTTTTAGCTGGACCAGTGGCTGGACCAGCAGCGGCGAGGGCTGGATGACCGAATTGCGTAATAAGGACCGATTTCACCCAGTTGTTGAAATTCTTGAGTCCAATGATGGGAGACTCCTTGCGCTGTTTTACGCCCACCTCTGGACGCAAATTATCTGTGAAGGCGGCGTTAATGGTAGGTTGAGCGGGGGGATAGACGCTTACAGTGATCGACGACCATCTCGACGTCGCCAGCATGTCTCTTGACTGGACGCTCTTGATAGTCGTCCGGTTCTCCACTTTGGACTCTTTTGCGTTTGTTCGTGAGACGCTGTGTACCGATACCGCGGTAATTTTTGTAGAGCTGTATCTCATCCTGTGTCATGGGAGCGAGGACAGAGCCTGCGGGAGTCAAACGCTGCCGTGGGTTGTAAGGCAGAGTCTGGCGCATGGTCGTCCTCGGGGAGGACGCTGTTCTGGATGATGTTGGTGCCATTGGGGAACGAGTCAAGGGGGATGTTGTGAATATACGAGAGGAGGATGAAGGTACATCAGAAGGAAAGGGGGAAGATGTATTGAGTGAGAGTGAAGAACGTGAATGTTGCTGCCGTGAGAACGAGTTATCTTGTTCACGGGGGATGTCGATGGCCGTGGGCAATCTCCGTCCCAATGATGGTGCAGAGTTCAACTTTTCTGATTCAAAGTCATCGGAAAGCAATAGATGAGAGAGGCTTGAGGGTCGTGCAGAGCTTGGAGTTCTTGGCTCGTGCGGTTCAGAGTTCAATAATGAAGCTAGATCTGTTGCCCTACGTGTCAAAGATGGGCTAGACGTCGCGTGCGATGATGAAGGACGTGATGATGATGGGGACGGTATTTCGAGTGGCCCATAATCATGACTTGGAAGCGACTGTGGCTGAGTGACCGGTGAATTCATAACAGCATCTCGTACTGGATCAAACGCTGGCATATCACGGTGTAGGCTATAGCAAAAAGTTGTTCCTCAACGTTGATGATGGCGAGCTCGGCAGTACACAACTTTTTCAAACGAACAGTCCATGCAGTTACGTAACTATCCTCTCTGCTCGCTGCAGTCTCACGCATCTTTCTCTAAGTACTGAGGCAGTGAACTTCTCGGCGGCGAACTTCTCAGTGATCCCTTCTTCCATTCGCTAAGCCATTCCGCAATATCAGGCGTAGACCGCTATATGATCATGACCATCAGTCAATTTTCTCACACCTCCTCAAGTTCTCACCTTGATCCACGCCCTTGAAGCACGCAACGACTCTAGAGTCTGCGACAACGCAAGGTTATACCGGGATGTATCCTTGTCCTAATCACCGCATGCGATCAGCTCGCCCTTGACATTTGAAATTACTATTACCTTGAAAAAATCTACGATCTGCTGGTAGTCTTCCTCCTTGGTCAAATTGTCAAAACTCGACTAAAACACACTAAGCCATGTCTGTCACAACAGAACAGTAACCCGAAACTTACTGAGACAACGTCTTTGAACGAAAAGTTCCCTTCGAACCGTTTGGCAAGCTGTCAAATAATCATGTTCGGCGTGGGACTCTTTGGCATCTCAGCTGACTGCTCACCTCCGCGTAATTGTCTTGGAAGAACTGCGCACAGCTGCGCCTGGTGCGGAAGTTCGTCTGGAAGCCGTTGATGAAATATATGATGTCTTGAGTCCGCGCCTTTGATAGGATGTACGTGTACGTGTCCTTAATACATGCTTCATCTTGGCTGGCGCACATCGCCATTCTGACAAACGTATTAAAACAAATGTCCTTCACAAACGAGATCTGGCTTACACGGCGGAGATACTCTTCGATGGAGGCGTAGTCGGGTTCTCGTACAACGCCTTAGCGAATTCAAGCTCTTCACGACCTCCATGCTTCACAGCCTGCAGATAGCACTCAGCATAAACTCAACGTTACTCAACGTCTGACGCACAGTGAGGATAGTTGTCCTGAACAGATCACCAGGTATCCTCGAATCATCCTGCGTTCTCATATATTCCGCAAACCGAGTCTTGAGTTCTTTCACGACACTGCAACTTCGTCAAAATTAACCTAAAATCAATATTCAACAGATACATACGCAGAGTCCCCAGCGACAGCCGCCTGCCCAACAGCGCGGGTACGCAGTTGCGAGATATCCACAGATTCGGAAGGAGAATATTCATAGCCAAGACGTTTGACGATGGGCGCAAACAATGCCTATAAGTACAAACTGCGTCAGCACTCAAGAAAGATAAAAGAAATGATAAACCCGCCCTGCGGAAAGCATTCAGATCATTGACGACAGCCTCGTGCTCCCACCAAGTTGACACCAAAGTGGTGATGTTCCGAGCAATACTATCCCATACAAGGACTAGAAATTGTGTTCAATAAGTTCATCAAGCTCGTGCCCAAATGAAGTGCAGGATACTCACACTCCTTTTCGTCATGTAAAATATCAACGATGGTCAACGCGCTGCTAACTTTGCAAAATCCAGCCTTGGACAATGCCATGATATCATGCACAAGGCCAATGCGGTCATTCAGCGAGAACACAGCATCGCCCTTGGCAGCCTCCTTAGCGATCGCCGCAAACCTTTCATCAGAGTACAACACGCGGTCTGTAATCACCCATGAATATAAACGCCGTCATTAAGAAAACGGACTTACAAACACCATAAGTTCCGGCGTTGAGCTTGAAAGGTTTCGAGGTGTCAATGGCGAGTGTCTTCTCCCTAGTGTCAAGAACAACAGATTTATCAATGTTAACTTTATCGCTAGTAGCTGTCAGCAGAGCCAAAGGCACGGTCCAGATAGTCTCGTTGTCCTTTTCTTCTGCAGGTCCAGACTCCAGGAAACGATCCTGGCGAACATGGATGCCATTCTCGCTCTCGATGACAGTGAGGACGGGGAAGCCGATCTGATGCAAGATAAGTCAGAGTGAAGTGAGTGGGTTGAACATTCAAGCTTGCCTTTGAAATCCAGTTATCCATGATTCTCGGCACATCTACTCCAGTAGACTCTGAAATGCCCTGCCACAGGTCTTTGGTGACGGTGTTTCCATATAGATGCTTCTTGAGGTATATCGAAACACCATTCAGGAAGCGCTCCTGGCCCACAAAATTGGACAGCATGCGCAAAACTTGAAAGCATCACTCGTCAGATGGGGTGGTAACAAGACAAATTGAGTGCCTAACCAGAGCCTGCTTTGGCATAAGAAAGGGAGTCGAAAATCTGACGGTCACTTGTGTGAGATGGTCGCGCTCCGTGTGAAATGGCGATCTGGTCATACCTGGTTGATCTGGTTGGCATCAGGACAATGCACTTCAATCGGATGTGAAGACAGTTTAGCATCGAGATCCAGCGCATCGTTCAAATGCTCGGATATGAACGAGCTGTCGACCTTCCATTCCGGGTACACACTGGTAAAAGGCGTTATGGTCAAGTTGAAAGTGGAGTGCGTTGGCTTACCGATCTACAAAATAGTGTCGATGGGTTCAGTGAGTGTATATGAACACAAGACATACCAACAACAATAACTTCACCCATCTTGGAGCGGGTAATCTCAGTACAGAATATAAAAGCTCATGTCTGCTAAGCTCACCAGGGTTGCAAAACCTAAGATACATTTCAATACCTCTATCAAAAATGGTAGCATGATACTGACCTTCATTCAAGTACAGATAGTCCCACCATTCCATGGTCGTGATATCACCAAACCTGAGTGCAAGTTTTCGGGATATGTCCTTCAAGCAATCGAGATGAACTTACCACATGTGAGCGATTTCGTGAGACTGGAAGACAGTGACTCGTTTCTTTGCAGCCACGTCTGCCTTCTTGGGGTCAAGCAGGAAGGCGCTAGTACGTCCAGTGATGAGGCCCTGCTAGAAGTGAATACTAAAGCGCAAAGGGACCGAGGGCTCATACCCAGTTCTCCATAGCACCTGCATCAAAATCATGGGCCTTTAGACCACGGATCATCATCAACGACATGGAGAGTATTTTACACAGAAGACTTACCACTAGAGTATCCAGCTTTGGGAGTGGGTATTCGATGTCAAAAATTTGCTCGTAGATCGGGAGAACTTTTGCTTTGATGTCAAGGGCATACTGAGCTTGATGAATCACATCAGGAGTAGCTGTCCAAATCACATCAGCCTGCACTTGGGATTCTGTGAGTACGGATCCCTACAGTAGATGCGCAAGGGACGAGTCTTCCCACTCAGAGGACTCTTATAAGAGCTTTCCAGATACGCGAAACGTCCATTGGCATATGCAACCAAATAAGTAGACATCTGCAAACTAATTTTTAATTTTAAAATCCGCCTAGATGATGTTGACGTACGGGTGGTGTAGTCTGGAATTTGGAAATCTTCCATTGTGCTTCGGGGCTATCTTGAGTCGTCAACGACGAAAAGAGCGCTTCCAATGAAGGATCCTCTACTTTGGTCGTTTTGGGTTTGTAAATTTCCTCCGATGTTATTGACATGTTACTCAGATTAACTGTGTCAGCGCGTGATATCATGGTGACAGCAAAGGTCGCTTTGAGAAGCGGTTCATCCCAGCACGGGAAGGCACGTCTCGCGGCGGTGGGCTAGCGACAATTCGTAAGTGCAGGCGCAGCTAGTGGGATCGAATACGCACTTCGAACTGGGTCAGTGTATAGTACTTCTTGGTTCCGTCGTGCTCAAACGAGCTCTTGTAATACCCCATCATAGCCCCGGTCAGTTCTCCAGAGAAGCCAATAGATAGTGTTGCTTTTGATCCAGCGGGCACAGGCGTCGAAAAGGAAAGCACACAACGTTCTGCCTTGTCATCGAGAGACGGAGAAGGATCGACTTGCATTGTATTGAGTTCATCGGAATATAATGACGCATCATTCAACTTCAGATCGGCTGAGTTAAAGACGATGGTAGAGGTTTCCTTCTTGACATCCAGGCTGATGAAATTGGTCAACGATGTTTGGAGAACAATGTGTGTGGACGTACTTGATTTTTACTACACCCTCGAATAGTGAGTTCTCCAGGTCAGTCTTGATAGTAACATCATAATGGGTTGGCTTGACGTCTAGGGGAAGACGGAAGGAGTCGGTTGGCAGGTCAGTGGTCATAATCACGGATGTTGTTGAACAATATCTTGTTGATAGAATTCGAGATGATCGCAGAAGCTGATTGCGAGTGCTGAATAGGGTCCGGGGCACATGTGTGTTGCTGTGAGACCGAATCCGGGGTAAGGCAACGCAAATGCGTAGGCTTCCATAAATCGACGCCATTCAGGTCGAATCAGCTGATCAGATTTCAGTCCGTCAAACGTTCATTACACGTGACTTCAAGTCTGCATACGTGGCGGATGAAATGGTCACTTCTGGCTGTCGGATCCAGTGTCCGCTCAATGCTGAGTAGAGCTGGAATCACGCAATATCGATGAGCAAAAAATTCTGATTCTGTCACAATTGCAATATACGATATTAATGCGTTTGTCTGTCACAGTTCCCCAGCTGCGTAGACACGAGCAAGCGGAACAAAGCAAAGACAAAGAAAGAAAAGCGGTTCCTTCCGAGCGCCTTTCATGATAGTACGTGCAATGTGGCCAAGCAGGTGTGGATCACGGCACACGCAAGATCGAAGGTCGTGTTCCATGTTACTCGTTTGATCTTCACCGAGTTTTTGCAGAACATCCAAGGGAGGTTGTCGTCGGAATTGATAAAGTCGCGTTTGGTGCTACATAGTAAGTGCGCAAAACAAATTTAACTTCATAAGCATGCGTTGAATTCGACACTCACCTGCGATATCAAAATAAACGGTGTTGATTGTCCTCTCCTTGATCTCCTTCATGGTAGAGTAGCGGTACGCCCATGGCCCATCTCCCATTTGCTGGCACTCATTATAATATCGCTCGTTCAACGCTAGAGTTCGCAGTGAACAACAGTGTTCGCTCATATCAAAGACCAGCTTACTGCTGAAAGGAATATCCTGATCTACCTCTTCCAGATCTCCATTATCCGACAGTTCTGTTTGTCTTGAGATGTTGTTTTTAACAGAGTTCGCCACTCGCAACATGCTGTCAGCCCGGGGATTATCTATTTCAAACGAATTAGCGGATGTCGAGCGCCGTTCTGTACTCCACGTACAAATGCTGTCTCTACTTGTGACAGGTTTGTCGAGTTTATCTTTCTGTTACATTTGGTTGGTTGCTTATTCCTTTCTTAGGAGAAATCAGCTCACCTTGATCTTTTGGATTCCTCGACATTTCCTTCTGTGTTTAGTCCAAAGTCCAGGATAGTATCTGGAGCGCTTGTCCAGACGGATCTCCTTCTTGCATCCGTGGCATCTGACGGATGTAGGGCGTACACTGTACGTGTACTCGTCGTCTTCGAGCTTCCGTTTCCGACGAGCCTCTCTTTTCTTCTGCTTGCGACGGCCCGCGCTGAATTGGTTATTGCGCTTGCTGTCATTGGCACCCATGCTTTCAATAGAGCTATGACTCAGTGTGTTCTGTGTGTCATATGATTGGGAAGGGGGATGAGATGAAGCAGGCCCATGCAGATTGAGCTTGGCTGGACAAGTGGCTAAGTGCTTGTTGACAAGGAGGTTGACTGTGGGCCAGTCAGCGTGAGTGTCATACTCAATAACGGCCTGACACCTGCTACACTGTACCGTGTAGGCGCGGTTCACGGCCGTTTGGGTTATGTTGTTATGCTGAGTGGTGTTACGGTCCATATCTGTCTAGTGCACGGTGGTTGATGAACTGGGTCTTGTTTTTCGTTTTTTTATCTACTCGGAGACAACACCATTTTAAATGTGGATGTTGCCGATTTTTTTTCTGCAGTGGCGTGAAGTTTGGGCCTGCCTCGGAGTTGTATTGTTCACCCCCGAATACACGTGGGTTTTTTCTTCTTCCAATATTTGTCCATTGGGGTAACATGTACCCTGTGTTTAGGTAGCACTAACCGGTTAAGGGGTGCCCCTGCTACACCTTCTGGACTCGCGAATGCCTCAGCATCAAGGTATTCCCCAATGGCCGCCAGCCGTTTTATTCGCACAGCCCATCGAAGCCCCCGTAGCTTGAAGTGCAAGTGTCTATGTCGTAAGGTACACATGGTATTCCAAGGCGGGCAATCACTGTCACGACAGTCGTTGACTGGCTATTGTGCTCTCTAAAGCTCTCATCACTCTTCTAGATGTTTGATAATATCAACGCTTTCCAAGCTGTAGGGTACATCTCTACAAAATTTTCTCGTGAAAGTCAACCTTGTCTGACACGATCGTTCCAGAAAAACAAGAAAGCATAAAAGTCAAGGGAGTCCATGTAGATCCACTCTAGCCGCTGAAAACTCCTTCAAATTTCCCACATGTCTGGATCTTCTTCGTGCCAACAACAGGGTAAGGACACTAAGTCATGATGGTTTCCTTTCTTGTAGGAGTTCGGCTCTGCTGCGTCTTCTTCCCATGTATTGTTTTATGAATAATGCCAGATTCCACACACGAAGTTTCCCGAACTGGCGGGCAGGGCTTGAATTCAATGCAAGAAATTCGGTAACCGTCCCTCTGTTCGAATGACTTATTGATGTACACAATTCCATCTGGAGGTCTTCTTGCAAGAGGCATCTTTCCCCCACCTTTGCCGAAAACGTATGCTGAAGAGGATTGACTTGTAGTCATACAAAAGATGCTCGATCTGGTGGCCGAGTTGAATAACGGGCCCCAATGCTTGGTATTGACTATTGTTGGAATTCAATTCTGATGGACGAGCGATCTTACGCGCAACACTTGACTTGCGAGCGACGGCAAATTCGAGAACATTTGTTTAAACTGGTGAGTTTGTTCCTGGAGATTGTGCCCCGGGCGCGTCAGGTCTTGTCACTGGTACTGTCTAAGTGAATTTTTAGTCCCGTTCGGCACCCCATCCTGCTGTTCACCAGCACAAGCAAATTGAAGAGCACAAGCAAATTGAAGAATGCTTCCGCCATGTACAACATTCCTTTCCTAGATGGCCAGCAGAAGTTGCTGATCGTCTAGTCATGCCACTGAATTTAGTTAGGAGAGTCCTGCGTTCGAGCATGGTTTTTATGCACATGCAGCCACTCAGCGTACAAAATTACCGAAAAATGAAAGTCGTCCAACAGATATTTTCATTAGTCTAAAATAGAATCATTGGAATGATCAGTTATGATGAAACGAGGGATACAAGTATCAACAGTCTCATTTTTACAAGCAGTACGCAGTGAGTGTAGGCTAGCATATGAGCGGTGCACATTCAGACAGGGTGGAAATGAGTATGACTCGTACGTGGTCTGCATTTTGATCCACACAAGCCAAACACAAAACACAAGCAAACAAACACTTCATGAACTTCGATTCACAAACAGCAGTAGTTGAACGTTGCAACGTTGAACAACAGAACCTTGCAAAAAATGTACAGGTAATTACAGTACATGTCATCGACCATCAAGATACGCGGAATTAACGCCTTGAGAACCTGGAGTTCGGCGGAAGTAGTGATTTCGGAAATGTCTTGGCAGAACTATTGCGGTCGTGTTTCTGGAGAGCCTTCTTAAGATCATCTTGAAGTTGCTCACTGGACTTGATCAAGCCTTCCCAGTGACGTGTCATAGTCGCGCGGTGCTTCGAATAATTCTCCTCCAGAACTATGAACGAGTTGTATTGTGTTGCACTGGTTGATCGTAGCAGAGTGAACTCTCGTCAACGAGCTATCGCTGGAATGAATTACTCACTATGCATCTGCCAACGCGTGTAAGTCTTCAGCTGCGCCATGCAGGAGCTCCTCCCTCCCAGCGCGGACTTCTTTGTTGACGTTATTGAATTTGTTCGCGATG
Organism: Suillus brevipes Sb2; assembly: GCA_011800875.2. Taxonomy (NCBI): domain Eukaryota; kingdom Fungi; phylum Basidiomycota; class Agaricomycetes; order Boletales; family Suillaceae; genus Suillus; species Suillus brevipes. Next base: position 277,941 of record JRHT02000029.1, on the reverse strand, counting down.
CCCTTCACTATAACCTAAGACAGAAGTCAGACCATGAGCGCATCCAGTTACAGAATCGAAAGCTTCACAGTCTGGATGTCGCTTAGTACCTGTCAAATGAGTTAATAATATAGCAGCAACTCGAACAGGTTTTCCTCACATCCACTATGCCCTGGATATCATTCTCATCGGACTTGGTGTCCCTTGGTGACTTCTGTACACGATGTTCTTTAGGGCTTTGAACTGGTAACAAAAGGCGCGTCAGACATTCCAAAATACCGCCCATCTCAGGACTAACCAGGCATTTGCTTGACAGAACGGACACTCGTTTTCAGAGTGACAGGGGACAGCGATTGTGGTAATCCAACATTTTCAAATCGCACTCGATTGGAGGGTGGCTTCCGCGCAGGCTGAGGTAATTCAAACTCGTCTTCGGAAACGAGTGAGATGACGCGGTCCAAAATTGGTCCCTTGGGTGGGCGGGTATTGGTTTCGAGGATACCGTGTCTGAACGCACCGTGGTTGTTAGATCGGGCGTTAGACTTTGGGCCCGCCACGGTGGGGACCTGGACAGCATCATCAAAACTGGGCCGGGGCACCAGTGGCGATGCAAATGAAACTACCGATTGCCTCTGACGAGACGGAACGGAAGGTGAGAGCTTCACACCACGAGGCTCAGCCAAAGAACCTTCGACATCGTTAGTCCCGAAAGGGGTGAGGGCGAGATTCGATGCTGCGAGCTGCTCTCGTCGCTCTTCGTTACGAGAACGAATCTTGGGTAAGGGGGAAGAATCCTGGGGCATGATGACATCCATGGCAACATCGGTGAAAGACTTTGAGACCCCAATACATGTCTTATACCCATCTTGACGTCCGGTGTCGTGTAAGGCGACTGGATCTGCAGCAGACAATTTAAAACTCTCTGCGGGATGAGAGCCTTTGCTCGGGAGCATTCCGAAATCCTTGACCACGCCACGGTCCTTTGCTGAGTCGAGGCAATTCTTCACTGGAGTCGGGTCTAGCGTGAGGTCGATGCAAACGGGGGGTTTACGTGGGGTCAATTGTAACGGAGGGGAATCTGAGGCAGGCTGCGAAACACTGAGTTAACGTGATATCACAAAAACTGTAACGTACAAGAATAGGATCTTCGCTCCCTTTCAATGATACTGAAAAGTCAATAAAATCGCCGAAGAACGCTTCATCCACCTCTCCTGATGCGACATTCTGGATTGGCTCCAGCGGATCCTCATCTGGGGGACTGACCTCCAAAGCTTTCACTTCGTCAATCTGGGCATGTTGCGCAATGAATACTGGGTTTTCCCAAGGCGCCCTCTTCGGCTTAGGAGTACGAGCACGCTCTGGAGTTGATGGGTTCTTCTCGGTGATCTGAAGCGATGTCAGTTTTGACGAGTTAGTGACACCTTGGATAGATCGATGTACCCCTGCATCAGTGCATCCAGTCTTAATATTGGCCAAATTCTTTGGAGCAGTGGTGCTTGCGCCCTCCTGGTCCATGTCCGTCTTGCATGCAATAAGGGGAGTGGACGGCTAAAGGAAGAAACGACAAACCTTGACTTGCTTTATCAATGCCGACTCCGATTTAAAGGACGCAGAGGAACCATTAGTCGCATCATTGTGGAGGGGTTCGACTTTCGTAATTTGACCAACTGGTTCTGGTGCAGCGACTATCTCAGTGTCAGCTTCTGCGGGCTGGAGTGTTGGGTTGATATCTTTGGGCGACTCGAACTCGAGCGGCTTCACGTTCCTGCGTCGCATAGCGCCCGCGCGGGTCTGTCTGCCAGAATTTGGGGCTGGAACCTTCTTCGGGACCGGTTTCAAAGTCCTGACTGCCTTGGCGCGCGCACTCGTCTTCCCTTTCGAAGTCGCTCCAGGAACTTCATCAAAGTCTACGTCCTCTGGCGGGACAGGTGGCGGTGCCTTCCCTTTCTTCCCATACTTCCTGGGAGCCTTCGCGGCGATTGTCGATAACGTTGGTTCGAAAGGGTCGGGCAGGATACATGCTGCACGTTTGATAGGGATGTCGCCGCTAGTAGTGTTACGAGCCTTCTTCTTAGGTGGATGATCGTCCTCTGAAACTTTGGATGGTTTTGCGGGGGAATTCGCGTCATCCCATTTGCGTCGAGTGCCCGCCAGTTTCGCTGATATATTGGCCAAATCTGCGGGTTTTGAAGGGGAAACGTGCAATACAGTTCCTTTGCCTGCTGCCAGATCCTTCTTCACAGGCGAAGTAGGTATGATTCCGTGCGCAGTTAGTTCAGCGTCGGGTATAGTCTTGCGTGGTGGCACTTGATCATAAGCAGAAGCATCCTTCGAGAAGGCGTTGTCGTCGAGATGCGTTTTGGCGACGTTATCGATTGGTCCTTGGTGACTGACCTCCTTGCTGGATGGCGTACGCGGCCTCTTGATTTCCTGGGGAATATTTTCTGGATGATCTGTCTCGATAGTGCTAGACGACCGTAGAGTTGAAGAACGCCTGCCATCGTTGCGGCGCATCCTGCTAAGTTCTGTCGTTGCCGTCGTATCTGGCTTGGCTGGTGAAACTGTTGCCCTCTGAGCGGCCTTGGGCATGGCTCGTATCTCTTCATCGTCGGAATCCACAATCAACCTCCGTTTGGCGATGCGTTTGGTCGGAGGCACCGGTTGAAAACTGTTGCTTTGTGCGCTAAGACTGGGAGCTGCTTTGGCCTTGACGTTTCGTGCCGGATGGACTATAAGACGAGCGTTGGTGACAGGTTTGGGAATTTCGTCATCGGATATTTCAGAGAGTTCGTCGTCTAATTTGGCAAACACAGAAACATGTACTGCACTAGGGGGGTCGCCCCCTGCAGTACTTTTGCGAGGCGGAGTGACCTGAGGAGGTACAGCTTTTTTCGCGGACTTGGATACAGGCCGAGGTCTTGGGACAATCTTTGGGGCGCACGCAGTGTTAGCGTGATTTTTGAACTCCTGAACCTCAGGCTTTTCAGCTGGCGTTTGGGGCAGTGCTTGCTGCGCCGGCGGAGATTCTTGCTCAGAGTAGGCAGTGATAGATAGTGCATCATCCGGGAGGTTGGTTTCATATACTATCGGCTTTAAGGTCAATGTTGATATGAAGCTGAACCTAAGGACTTTACCATTTTCGACATGTTGAACTTTATCCTGCAACGTACAGAATTATTAGCACGAGGGTCAAAATTTATATTGGCGTAACCACCTCATACTGTGACCCTTGCGGTGGGGGTGAAGAGTCGCCCGAAAGTCTGATGCCATGCGCGAGGCCAACACTTCTCCGTTTGTTAGCTTGCGTTTGGGGATTTTCACCCAAGAAACTGAGCTTGACCTGTTTGCAGGTGTTAGTGAAGCTGTTCATCGATAACTTCCTTGCACTCACTACACCGCGCCTCCGTAAAGCCTCCATGAGTCTGCTCAAATCCTCCCGTGGAATTTCGAACTTCATGTAAAGCTTCTGACCTGCCGGGATGTCCAATGACACGTTTCCCATACTCGGTGGAGTTGTTAAATCGACATGAACAAGGATTTTGCTGTGCGGTGGCGCCTGTGACACGTCGATTGTGACAGAGCGTATATGACCATAGGAGATCTTCAAGCTTTCGCAGACGTCGTCCTTGCAATAATAGTCAGCGAGGCCCACGACAGCGTGGTGGATATATTCACCTGTCCAATAACGTTGGCAAGGAAAAATTCTCTATCCAGGTGTAAGCGGTCAAACGCAGTCGGTTGAGGATAACATTTGCCGCATACATCGACCTCATCCAAGGCAAATGATTGAGGGCTGCTCCAGGGTGTGTATTAGTCTGGTCTGCATTACCAAATAAACCACTTACAACGTGATATCGTTCCTGGCCAAAGCATCCATGATCTTCATTACCGTATCCTCCCAGTGCGAACTGCTAATGTATTGGAGGATATTGACTAGTTCTGCACTGCAGCTGAAATGCTTTTGTGAACCAAAAAGGTCGTTGATGAACTCTGTCCGTTTTGCCGTCCCTATCTCCGTTTTGTTCGCTATCGGGATCAGCCATCCCACAATGTCCAGAAGAGCTTCGATCACAAGGTAGTCTAAGTAGTGTCAGACAAACCCCTACAACAGAGCGTCATACAGACTTGCCCTTGGACTGTGAAATTGCGATGCCGATGAGTGACCTAAGAACTTGTTTGAGATCATAATTGAATAAAAGAAAAGAAAAAATTACCCTCCAAGAACAGCATGATCCCGTAGCCTCCGTTGATTGCCTGGATGCCCGATAAGCGTTTCGTGTAACAGAGAATATGCCTGTCAATAAAGTCGTCATAAATTGCATGAAAAATGAGCGCATATATGATGCTATTGAACTACTATCAATTGGCAAGTACTCACAGTCCTTTGTGTTCGTGGTAAAAGTGTCAAAGAGGCATCTTGGTAAAAGAAAAGCGTGCATATAGTCGGATAAAACGCTGATGCAATGGTTTCCTTGGTCATATCTGCCAAGCTCTGGGTTTAGACATATACTTAGCAGAAAGAACTTCCGGTTCGAATCATACCGTCACTGTGTTTGTCAAGAAAATCCTACATTTGATCCAGATAAATCTGGTCACAATACTGCAAGAAGGGAGGTCATACCAGGACACCTGATAAAAGCACGACCGCGACCTCATTCCACCGGGCGCTTAGTTGAGAATTTTGAGCATTCAAAGCATTTCTTAGTTTTTCATCGATCACTTTGCGAAGTACGGCGGAGGAAAGCTGGAGCGCAGGTCCAGGAACGGCAGCATACAAGGGAACCAGAGGTCGAGAGAGGATGGAACAAAGTTTTGATATTGATTGTGAGGAAGGAGATGACGATTTCTGAAATACATTCAAGCTCCTGTTTTAAATATGAGGTTGATCACTCACTAAAAGAATAAGGTATGAAGTAAACTGGCTGACAACGTCGCAGACGCGCTTGTCGACTCCACTTTGTTTGACGGCAGCTTTGAGCGCCTCTACAGCCCTTTCAAGCTCTGTCATTTACGCAAGGGTAGTTTGGAGTGGTATGAGTACAGGTGCGACCCGTGTCCCGCTGGGATACAGTGTACAAGAGCAGTGAGCAGAGTGAGCAGCTTCACGCGTCAGTAACATTGATAGTCACGTGATGATGTTTTTCCATCATGTGATTGACGCGGAGTTTCAACTCGACAGTCGCGCAGACATTTCAAGCCAACTGCCAACGAAATTCCAGCCTGAGTTTGGATCCCTTCTTGTCAACTTCTTGTGTGCCTTCTTGTTATAATTATTGTGTGCCCGCCGCCCTCCTGCGCTACCTACAAACTGACATTCAACCGGAACAATCAATGGAATCTATCAAGGAGGAAGTCGCACCACTATTACTCCTGCCCGAGTCATGGGAGGTACCTGTTGTCCCCGCCGCCCTCCGTATCAAGACGCCGTCGTCGATCATCAAACTCAAGCAATCCAGGTATGAAGATATCTGGAGTGGGGACGTGCACGCTGCATTCATGGAAGGTAGGAAGCGCATTGTCGCTAAAATTGACATCCTTGTAGAATCGTAGCTGAGAGTATATTCAAGCCATCGCCATCTACCCTCCAATGGGCAAGCGGCGGCTCAGATACGTACGTATATTAAAAGAAGATCAAGATGAAACCGCAGAGTCGTCCCGCCTCGTCAAGTCGTTCGGTCGGTGCCAACTCATTCAGTCGTACATTCTAGAGAAGACCGGCAAAAATCGCACTCGGAAGCAAGTATCAAGCCATCTTCAAAGACTGAAGAAGAAGTTCAAGAACGATTCAACTAGTCTGTTATTTCATTGTTGGCATGCTTTCCTACTGAATTGCACTTTGCAGAGCGTGGATTGTTCTTAGAGATCTCGCAGCTAACTCGGGAACATTCTGACGGAGAAGAACCGTCCCTATCTTCCGAAGGAATCCAGATGGATACCCGCCCACTTCTGTCTTTGACCTCCAATCAGGCTTCACCCTTCTATGGCATCGTCCAGGACGGGTTCGAAGAACAAAAGCCGGGTGTCGCTTCTGCCAATTTTTCCAACGGATCCTATTTCACATACGATCACGAAGACAATAGGCGCCATTTGTTGTTTGGTGAACGAGAAAAGGTATCTGACTCCTCGATGGTTCCTCAGTTCAGACCGGTTTTGCCTATGGGGACTCCAACAGAAGAGGATTCAGTCAGCGCTGGCTCTGAATTCTCCTTGTCTTTGAGACGACTCAGTAACAAACTGGCCCCACTCAACCGGCAATCGGAGGGGCCCATCGCCGTCTACTCTTCCCAAGTCCATTGCCCCCCTGCATGTCAGGTTATGCATCATGTTGCTCACGACGGTTCAAGCCTCACCATGATGGACTTTCCCTGCAACTATCCATTGACGCCAGTAGACCAACTCCTTCACACTCCTTTGCAACCTCCACAGATCACGCGCCTCGAAAAACGACGGGTTGCTCCAGAGAACGCCGACGGACGCTGGAACTGGCCTGTCAATGCCCATACATTTGACTCACCTCTGGACTCAGACTCGTATGCACCCCATGTGGACACTACAGAACCTTTACCGCTTTCAGATAATCGCACCGAGCCTTCCTTCAGCATGAACTTCATGAGCGACTTTCACCCGGAGCGTGAGGACCGGCACCAGGCTCAAAGGCTGTCCTACTCCGATACCTACAATGCTTCCTCCTCGTATGCCCAGGACTTGTTTTCACAAGGGTTTCTGCACGCTCAACCGACATACCTTCACGATCCGTGTGCACACGTGGAGGAAACACTGGCGACACCTCTCATCAAACCAACACCTCTATATCCCGCTGCATATGCGCATTCAGAAGACCACACGCCGGATCTATCACCCGTCCCCGCTTTGTAATACCAGCAGTTTTTATTTGTTTTCTTCTTACAATCATCCAGACGCATCATAGCATGACTCGCAAACATCGCATCGGGACAATAATACCCGGCACATTAATATCGCACTCCAGTTGTAGCACTGTTTTATCACCCTTCGGACAACTTGCGGGCATTAGGCAATAGTATGGACATGTCAGCCCGACTTTTATCGATACAGAGTGAAATATTTAGGTATACCATTACGCGCGCTAGACTATTGTTGACGCCCTTACTTGTTGTTTTCTATTGGTTCCTCAAATTTGCAGCTTGTAATTGGTTATGATGAATGTTGATATCGCATGACGCATTACGCCCGGCTGGTGCGTGTGACAGTACTTGTCGCAAATCCATTACCCAACACGTGTACATGAAATTAACAATAAAGAAGCAAGGCTTAGCGCTTAATCTCGACTCTTGCGGTGTCTGCCTCATTCTTTGGAGTCTTTGGACCGTTTAGCAGGAGACAACATGGAGTCCCACCAGAGTGCGAAGTTCACCTTGGCAACCTTCAAGGTAAGATTCCAAGATGACCATGCCTCTCTCTGTCTAACCAGTTGGATGATAGTCCCCAAGAATCAAAAGGAAGTACTTGCGCAAGGTTATTTGAAATTTCACTTCTTCGCCGAGGCTTTTTTTTTTTGGCTGACATCTTCCAGTACTCATGGCTCCCTGATGTATTGCGAATAAAAGGCAGCGTAAGTCTCGTTAGCAGGAGAAGTCGCAGTGACTAAGATGCTCGTGACATAGATCATCAGTCGTATATTTGGTCCAGTCTTGACAGTCACCATATTCGCCACGTTGGTCGCCTATGCGTGGTCCAAAGGGAAGAGAGTAGTTTTGACAAATTCGGTTGTGCCACTGTTGTCTGTGGTGGTAAGTAGCAGCAAATGTTCCCAACGCATGTATATGTTGACATGTCACAATCCTCAGGTTGGTTTGATTCTCGTGTTTAGGCAAGTTATATACATAGTCCATGAACATTGACCAGCTCACAGCTCACTACAGAAATGGGTGTGTAAAGCATGAAGTTACCAAGAACAGCATTTGATTTTAGTCTAGCTCTTCATACGACCGTTTCTGGGAAGGTCGAAAATGCTTCGCATCCATCACGTCCAACGTAGGAACTCTATTAATCGCCTGTGTTCAGCTTCATTGAGTCTTCTCTAGGTTCGCAACCTGTCTCGTATGATATGGGTTCATGTCTCGCTACCTCCTACCGAAGATCACCCTTCCCACGTTCTAGGAAAAACACCGGCATCTGCGCTTACCACCGCTCAACTCAAGCATCAGAAGATAGAAGCTCTGCAGTTTTGCGTCGCATTTACATTTGCTGTCAAGCACTACCTCCGCAATGAAGACGGTCCTGATTACGATGATTATGCCGGTGTCCTTCCTACCTCGTTCACGCGAATCCACGACCTTGGTTACACCACGGCTCAAGGAAGATCCTCTCCTAATTCTTATGATGCTGCCTCGTCAGCTTCGGATAGTACACACAACAGCCCTGATGCCACCAAGAGAATTCGCCGGAAGCGCAGCAAGAAAACGCTCGTTAGCCATGCCGCCACGTCAACTTCAACTACCCCGCTGCTTTCGAACTCTCATCAAACGGTCGAGTTCCACCCCTACGCTAATCGAATGACCATGCCATTTCCCCTCGTGTTTGTGATGAAATTTGATACGCCGCACTGCGACTGACCAGTAACAACAGTATCGCTCATGAGCTGTCTAATATGATCTTCAGGTTTAAGCGGGAAGGCTTGCTTGAAACCGTTGGTCCGGCAGGTAAGATATCCTGACATGATTCTTACTCTTGACGCTTAATTTCGTGCCGATACTCAGGTATGAATGCCATGAGTGGGTTGTAAGTCGATTGTGTTAGTCCACTGAAAACCATCTTATCCTTGTCCAGGGTGCAATCAATGGTCGACCAAATGACTTCGATGGAGAGGTTGGCGAATACCCCTATACCCGCGCCTTGTGAGTTCAGTCCTTATTGACTCTTTCAACAATTACTGATAGGGTTATAGATGGAATTCATCTAAAGCAATGTGTAACCTTATACCTGTTTGCCCTGCCATTGACCCTCGTTAATGACCTCGGCTGGAGCACAATTCCCATCGTTACGGTAGTTGCTTTTACATTGATGGGCATTGAAGGTATCGCAGATGAGATTGAGATGCCTTTTGGTAAGCGTTCTTTGCAGACAAACAATTATGTTGCTGAAAACAGCATAGGATATGACCCTCACGACCTGCCTCTTGGTGCGTTTCGGTGTAACGCAGCACTTTTTACTATTAACTTGTATACACAGACACTTACTGTGACGACTTGAGAGAGGAGATCGAGTAAGTTCCACATGTCCTGATCCCATGTTCCGACTACCACTTTTTGGGCAGGTTTATGATCGAAAGGCTTCCGGAGGGTGGACACGGCGTGCATGGTTATGACGACGGAGAGGGCGATGACTGACTTCTCAAGTAACTTTGAGCAGTAGTGGGACTTCAGACATTTCTTTGTGTTTCAAATCATTACTGTCAAAGACAACTCTAGGAATATCTAGCTAAACTCCGGTGTGCAGAACTCTCCTGGACCATAGGGCTAGTAACAAATGTTCAATGACATCAAATTACCCGTATGAGGCAAACTTACTTTCGATGTGAGTGACGTGAGTCCAGCAGAGTTTTCGCTCGTCTTTCGCCCACTTTGTGGTCCCGCTTTCGGTTTTTGGCCCTTCGCGAAAGCCTCCAGGATTTTCTTTGTAGTTACTGGGGTCAGGTCCTCCTAGACTCAGTTTAGCTCACGTCTTGCAATGAGTGGAAAAGCGACGAACGTAGAAATCATCATTTACGACCATCATAGGTGCATTACTGCAGGCACCCTGGCATTCAACTTCAACAACTGTGAATTTACCATCATTTGTCGTGGCTCCTGGTGTTATTCCACCCAGTTGACTGCAAACCGTGTTCAAAATATCCGTGGAGCCGTTCAGCATGCATGGTGTGGTGGTACAGACTTGCACGAAATTCTCCCCAATTGGTTCACTGCACCAGTACAATAGTCAGTAGAGCAGACCTCTGTTTAGTGCCGCATAGTTGGCGCACCGATTGAACATGGTATAGAAAGTCGCGACCTCGTACACCCGCATTGGAGGCATCTCGAGCAGCTTTGCGACATAGTTCATAACGCTTATGCTCGTCCACCCCTTGTTCTGCCGTTGCCCGAGGTCAAGAAGAGGAATGACCGCAGCCTTCTTATATTGCGGAGGATATCTTGAGATGATCTCTTCGGCCCTCTTCATGTTGTCCCCTGTGAACGCGAAGGGTATCTACTCAAAAAAGAATCTTGAGTAAGCATTAAGGTCGTCGACTTAGAACACATACCTTCGGGTTGTTGTACTCCGTGTCGCGGTGCTGTCCACATTTAATAACTTTTCAGTTTAAAATGGAGGATTCACCTACCACAAACAATGCATCTGAGCTGCGCGTGCACGAGTTTGAGAAGGCCCTCCCAAGAGTTGAAGGAGATGAAGCCGCTGAACGCCTCAATAAAGTGGTTACAAGCATTGTCCACCAGGGAGCGGAAGTGTGATCGAGGTTTGTCGGAACAGCAGGATGGGTAACCTGAAATTCACACGGTCTGGCCGGATACGGCATTGCCTCCTATGTACATGGTTTGTCAAGCTTGTCATCTTCACAATCTAATCGACACTACATCGGTCAGAAAGTTTGACCAGCCCACCCAAACTCCCCAGATGACTCTTGCCGAAGGCTTATGCACGCTATGTACCACCTTTCGGCATGGCGCTACTTATAAGCAGTTGAAAACTGCCTAACTGACAACAATCCACACTTACCAGTACTACTAGTCCATTTTAACAACCCATGTCTGCAACTATCAACCCAAAGAGCGCCTTGAAGATCGTAATGGTTGGTATTTGGCAACCCGCTCCTGATGACATTGCTAAGTTATCCTTAGGGTGCTATGACTTTTGGCATAGAAGGATCCGAAGGTGCTCGAGTTCACGAACTCAAAGACGTAGAAACTATTCTCGACATCTTTCAGAGCCATGGACACAATGAGGTCAGTCCTACATCAGTCAGCTACGGACGCAACACGCTAATTTTCTCCAGGTCGATACTGCACGTATTTATGCTTTCGGCACCAGCGAACAATATCTCGGAAAACTCAACTGGCAGAGCCGGAACTTGATCATGGACACCAAATATTATCCTCATGCAGTAATGTCCAGCCTTCCTGTTCTTTCAAGTCGACTTAATAAGTCACTTAGCGGATGGGTCGTCCTATCGGAGAGGGCGAGTTGCATGACCACTCCCCAGAGGTGAACCCGTTCCGCTTCCTAAACATCAAGCTTATTTACGCATAAACACTCAAGGGTTTGCGCCAGAATCTTATGGAATCTTTGAAGGCTCTGAACACAGAGTGTGTGACCCGGGCCTTCTCCATTGCAACTTGAGTCCAACGCTCTGATAATGTTATTCAGCAAAGTGGACATGTGGTATCTCCACGGTCCCGACCGCACTATACCATATGAGGTCACTCTAAAAGCTGTCAATGATCTGCACAAAGAAGGATATTTCAAAGCTTTTGGCATCAGCAATTACATGTCGTCAGTATATTTCGATGTTCTTGTCCATCCTAGGTCTGATCCCCTCTTGCACAGCTGGGAAGTAGCGCAAATGGTGGAGATATGTAGGGCGAATGGGTATATTCAACCTACAGTTTACCAGGGCGTTTACAATGCGATACAAAGGTTTGCTGCTGTGTTTATCACCTTCTATCATGCTCATACATTTGGTCCGTAGAACCGTAGAACCAGAATTGCTCAGCTGCTTACGCAAATATGGTATCAGCTTCTACGCCTTCAGTCCTCGTACGCACTTCCTCTTTAGCATTATTACACATGACCCTGAGATCCACTTGATTCAGTTGCAGGAGGCTTTTTCACTGGTCGGTACATCAGCCAAGACGATCAAGCTGAGGCAGGTAGCCGATTTGATCCTGACAGAATTCAGGGCAAGGTGATTTCAGCGTTTCTACCTTATCTTGTCTTCAGAGCTAATTTGTATTTCGTAGCACCATCGTAACAGGTAAAACTTCATTCGAGGATAGGATGTTTCGAATTTGACACACGGAGCAGATATTGGAATGACACCTATTTTGATACCGTCAAGTCGGTTCGCGAGATTGCTGAAGCGTATCAACTGACGGTGCCTGAAGTGGCTTTGCGGTGGATCTCTCACCACAGCTGCCTGTCTCGTGAAACTGGCGACGCAGTGATTATTGGAGCATCTAGTGCGAAGCACACTGAGCAGGTATGGTCATGTGTACACCATCTATCGCTCAATACATACAAACTGATCATGTTTAGAATCTTCTGGATCTCGAAAAGGGCCCCTTGCGTGAGTTCAACATAACTGACTATTGCATCATGCGACTGAACTGTTCTTCACAGCCGATGAGGTTGTGAAAGCTCTGGATGATGCTTGGCTTTCTGTCAAGGCCATCTCTGCCAATTACTGGCATTAGATACAACGTAGCATAAATAGGAATGTTCCCTAACACTCAACATGTAACGCACCATAAGAGATTTTCAGACAATTCGTATTCATCGACTATCGGACATCCACCATTGACATTCGCCATTTTGAGGTCAGTTCGTCGACCTTCAGCAGTACCCCTGCTGCAGCCCTACGCAGTCGGATCTCATGCACACCCCCACCACCTTCTACCAGAGTGCCCTTCTCAAGTAACTCAAAAACCTTTCCAGCCCACTCTCCAGCACCTAACAGTAGTGCAGTTTGCTCAAGACCGAGTGAGCGTCCCCCATCGAGCTCGAGACAACCATCCAGGACAATCAAGGAAAGCTCAAGAGCACCTGTGAGCACCGAAGCTTCCTTGCCCCGTGCTTCGCCAGTTAGCCCAGTGGAGTCCATGTCGCCGCTGACGGCCCTTGAGATTGGTCGAGTTCCCAACGTGACTGCGAGCTCCAGTGCACCTGGTGCAATAATAGACAGCCATTGCGGAGCATTCTGTGCTGCATGCACCAGCAACGCCAGAGAACCCATGAATTGTGACAGAACAACGGGATTGAGAACAAGACCTGTACCAGCACCGTGATACCGATACAGAGCATCACGGTGTGCTGTTCTCTCCTCGCGTGTCTGCTCGTTGCGAAGGAATACCCAGAAACGGTTGATAAACGGCATAATGAAGTATTCGGCTGCAACATCTATGAATGCAGTTCGATGGGGTTGCGAATTTTGACCTGGCAAGAGAGCTCGACTTTGCCTTTCTGCAGGCGACACTTCAGCGACTTTAGGAGATTTGCGTATACGCAATTGCCGTTCTCGCACGAACTCCGGCACCTTGTCAGCGGTAGCTTCCTTTCCTCTGTCAATTGCTGTCCGCGTGACACCCTCAAGTAAGCCTTGGATAGTTCCGTTGGCTTGGCCACTGGCAGTGAGATATTTCTGATGAAGCGTAGGATGCAAAGTTTTGCTAGGAAAGGCAGTACGCTGATTATCAAGAGGTTGCAAGTTTGCAGAATGGACGGGGAGTGACGCCAGTTCTCGTGCTCCAAGCACAAGAGCGTTGAGCATGACAAAGCGCTGCTCTGTAGAATACTGATTGCTGAAGAATTCTTCGATAATGCACCTATGGGAAAGTTCATCGTACGTGTTAGTCGACCTAGCTTGCAATTAAACTTACGCGGAGGAAACTCGAGGGCAACACGCTACCAGAGCATTGATGGCACGCTGGCGCTTGTTCTCAAAGCCGTCAAGCTCGAAGTTATCGTTCAGCGAAGAAAATCCATACACCAAATTAGCAGCGTTTTCCTCTAAGCAGCCGTCAGTTGATGAAACATGTAATGCCATATCGAACCCACCAAGTTCAGTCCCATAATCTCTCTTTTTCCTAATCAGCTCTTCTGCGACGTTAAGCGCCATTTCGATTTTGTCGGCTTCCTGACTCTCTTCGCCGGGCTTCACTCTCGCGCTCCGCACCATATCGCCTAGCTGCGCAAGGTACACAGGTCGTGGGATTTTTTTGACTCCAACACGTAAAGTGGGATCTTTCTCCATCTCGTCAAGCTCAGAGGGCGTAGGTGACGCAGAACGGGAGGAGGTTGGTGATGCGTAGCCGGTAAGTGAGTCGTCTGAGTCGTAGCCAGTCGCGAGACTAGCCTTTGTAAGCTTTAATGCTGATAAATTATCTTCCAGGACGCCAGCAGTGATAATCTCTTCTGTTAGAGTGCCCTCCTCCGCGGCTGGCTCCAATTCATCGCCTGCGTAGGGGTCAAAATCAATGTCTCGAGCCGAACAAAGTGCTCTCAGATCTCTGGCCCAGGACTTCCCGTCGGCATCTCCATCCCAGTCTCCAAAATCCAAGTTCTTGCCTGCACGCGTTGCAACCACTTCAGCTGCCAGCATCCCACATCGACGGATGTTATTGTCCAGATGACTGATATATTGACCAACTGCAGTGACGAAGCTAGGCGAAAGCGCAATTGATACCACATATTCTGATTGACGAGGGAAGTACGATACAATGAGAAGTAGCAGTGATGTAACATCTAATCCATGTGAATAGATCAATCACAAGAATCGACTTTATACATCAAGATTAAACTCACAATGATGCCGCGACAGCAGTGAGTGCTTGACGTGCTCTGTAGCGCACCACATTTCCAAAGTACGCGACAATAAAGCCTGGAGCGCTGAAAGCATCACGATTGACGTGCGTTCCCATAAGAATCTGATTAGAATACCGACCTTCAGAGTTCACTGGACCTGTTTTTGCACCGGCTGCCCAGCTGACGAAAATTCTGGCATGGCTCTCTTTCCAATCGCGGGATAACATGACGCCTAATACCCCATTCCACACATCTGATTCTGGCTGGAGAGCTCCGAACATGGAACGAAGTAAAAGGGATTCTTGAACGACAATTCCTCTGTCTTTCACCGCAACGCTCATGTTACTAGGTAATTGTGTCAGAGAACAACACAATGACGCGAAAACAGTCTGCTGGGCAACCGTGGATGAAAGAGAAATGAGTGTATTCGTCCAGAACTTGGAGTAGTCGTGGCCACTGTCCTGTCTAAACTTCGCGCGTATTGTGGCTAGCGTGGAACGAAAGAAAGATGGTTGGGATGGTGATAGGAACGACGAGGATGGAAACACCCCGACATTCACGAGTTTCATGAGAAGCTGTGCGACAGACGTTGTCCTATCTGAACATACGTCATGTGTATATCAAATATGAAATGAATAAACACACCTTGTGATGGTGAACGGGAGAGAGTGAATATCAAACGTTCCGTACCGCCGCTGAAGTTGTTGAAGTAGGTCGCGAGTTCAAGTTCTTGAGGTAAGTCTCGCGTTCCAACTGCGTTGGCAGCTTTTAATGGGACTGCGAAGACGTTTCTGAGACAGTCATCCCATCTGACCGTTTTCCTAGCTGATGAATCGTTGCCAGCGAAAGCAGCGATATGAAGTCTGTCAATAGGATACTGAATCGACAACTTGGCTAATAGTCTAATAGATTCCTCTGTGAGCACTGAAGAGAGCAATGTGGAATAAGCGCAGAGCACCACATCCCCTGCAACAGATAATGCAAACGAAAACGCGTCGGGGCAGAAATATTGATCAACAAGGGGCAGATGGCCTTCGTCAACAAGAGCTGTCGACCACGTTGGTAGAACGTGCTCAATTAACACTCTTTGAAGTGGGGGAAAGGCTTTTGAGATATCAAGGACTCGCGATCCTTGAAGCGGCTCGAGATTGAACCGGCGACATTGTGGTGGAAGAAGGCCTACATAGTCCAAAGGGCGACAAAGTAACGATAAAAGAATTTGAAGGTCAACTATAGGAGATCGCAGGCCATCGATTATAGATTTTATCTGTGCGAGGGTGTCGTCCTCCATTAAATTATCACGGTGACCAGTTAAGTCTCGTAATAACTAGATGAGTCAGCAGCTTCACAATTCAATACAGGTAAACAACTTTCAAGTCACGTGCAACCTCTGAATCGGACATCCGGTTTGATTCAGACGTCATCGATTCATCCGAGATTGCAGCCCGGTATACCAATCTTAATGTAAACCTTCACCCAATACATTTTGGTTCAATACAACCATCATGCCGCATACCGAGTTCGACCCCTACCTCCCCAATTTCTTTGCACTATATCATGCCCTTTGGCAGAAGCAAGACCACTCTGTCGTGAGGCAAGGACTAAAGTGTAACGTTATTGATTCAGAGGGTTATGACAAGTAAGCCTGTTTTCTATATCTATGGGTCTTGGGGTGATACTAAGTGGTCTTAAACAGAGTGCACCCATTCACCTTTGACGCTGTTGATCTATCTCGACACCCTGATGCGATGTTACCAAACGGAGCAACCTCTTTGCTCATCCGCTCAGAATATGAATCATTATTTGACGACGTCTCCGGGATTGAATGTAATTTCATTGTCCATGGATCGGCAGGTATAGGTAAGTCATTTTTTTCTAGAAACGCTACAGCTGATCCAACTCCACAAGGGAAAACAAATTTTCTAGGATACGTTCTCATCAGGCGACTTCTCGCTCGCCAGCCTGTGACATATCAGGTCGATCGACCGGGCTCACGTGTCTTGTGTTTTACTTGTGACGGCTTCTTCACCCTCCCCGAACAAAACAGCGAGTATCACCCTCTATTCCAACGCGAAGACGTGTGGCATCTCATCGACAGCATACAAGAAGATCCCATGGTTCACGTGAACACTGCCCACACCCAGGCGCTGATGTGGGGTACTTGCGGCAAGGCTATTTTCACCACCTTCTGGCCCGACAAGTTGGGGTTTAATATTGAATGGTCGCCTGGTTATGACGTTGCACTCCAGCGGTGGATGGCCCCATGTCCTTGGGACGAGATTTTTGCTATGAGGTAAATTTTTTGAATACGAAGTTAACATTTTTTGTGACCACTAACCATCATCGTCAGTGCGCTTACTGCAGACCAGCATGACGTCGAGTTCCTGCTATGGACATACACTCATTTTGGGTCCAATGCGCACACCTGCATGCAAGTATCTTATGACCCCAGCTATGCCGAGCATTATGTGAACGAGCTAGAGGACGCCCACAATAATTTCTGGAGCCTGCCACCCTCACTACGCGAAATAGAAGCCCAATATAACCGCAGCCTGTTTGCAGTCAAACCGGGAGATAGCCGCGTAGAACTGCTTCCCTACCCGGTATCGCAGGTCGCCAGCAAAATTTTTGCAGAAGGACTCGTCTCCATCGACCCAAACGCTGCCAAAGAGGCTGTCAGCAATCTTCTCCACTCACCCGACGCCAGAGTGGAGGGCGAACTCTTTTATCGTCAGGTTGTGGTGGCCCTAATGTCCAGATTCGGAGGGACCTTCGAACTCGGGTGCTGGGATTCGGAGGCACATTGTCAACCGGCCGACGAAGGCCTTTTCCTGCGTACCAATTTTGAGGTGGCACACGAGGTCCAGTTGGCTTACCAGACCCAAAGCCAACTAGCGCAGCTAGCCAAGAACTATCCACATATTCTGCACACTCCTGGGCATGCGCTTTTGCATCCAGGAATTGATGCGATTATGTTCGATGCCAACACCTCAATAGTGTGGCTTATGCAGGTGACACATGGATCCCCACGCCCGATATCTTCGCATGGCCTTGTTTTCCTGTTGGACGCTGTACGAGGCAGTACTTATGAGCCCACCCCTCTCCGCCCCTGGAGGCTGATTTTCGTTACACCACCTCAGCAAGACATCACAGACTCCTTCCAACTCGGTGGATCTGACAAATCAGAGTACTTCACCTCCATGTTTTGGGATACGCGCATGAATTCATATGTCATGCGGCTGCGCGACACGGACGATGAAATTCACTCTTCGAACAGCGCATATAAGCAGTGGGGTTTCCCCCTGTGGAAGAACTCGTTGATCAGCCTCCCACGGTGTATCACGAACTTGGCGCACTTAGCACAAAGACCCTGGTGCGCAATTGGTTCCGATTGTGTGGACCAGGTGATGTTGGGGCTTTGGGGTACGTTTATGCGGACGCCGGGAACTCATCTGCTTGGAGATATGTCGAACGAGCAACCGATTGGGCGTGCGCTCCACATGAGATTTTCTAGGGGTAACTTAGGGATGTACTATTAATTGCCTGGTATAAAAAGTCTATCAGTTCGTCTTTCAACGGACATTCAATTGGCTATCAAAGAAAAGTAAAGTAAAGCCTTAATAATGCAAATCGATATGCAGCAATAACCTCCTGAATGAGACGTGGGACTGTGAAAAACAACCAGCCCACTCAAGCCTTTTCATCGCCATCTACAACATTTTTCATACCTTCCCATAAGTCCTCTCCTTCCTGTTCATCCTCATTCACAGGCACATTATCTTGCTCTCGGTCCCAAACGACAACCGTTGGTATCGTTGTCATGAAAACGCGCTCCAAAACCGTACCCTTCTTGTCAAGGTGCTGCCCAACTTTATCAGGAAGTTGGACAACGCTGTGTATGCGAATATATCGATCCATCGATGCTGAAGCTAAGTGGCTCGGCGAAGCAGCCAGTGAGATGGCAGTGCCCGATAGGCCTGAATACCGAAAATCAGTCACGAAGGTTAAGAGACGTATTCAGAAGAACAAACCTTTGTACCCATATGAGATATTCCCACTCCGTAAATCAACCGCGTATACATTTGAGCCTTGATCTGAGATGAAGGCCTCACTGACCATGTAGTGGTCAGTAAAGCAAACTAAAATGTCGATCAAAGAAACACCGACTGTTCTGAGAATCCCTTCTCTACTGTTTTTATGCCACCAACCTTCCCTAGTCCTTTTAACACAGCGACAGGTCGCCGCCCAGCACGAGTGTCGTAACGACGCATGTCACCGAGACGTGTGCCTGCAAGAAGATGCTGTTGATTCGCGGACGTTGATGGCGAAAGGTACGTTAAACATGTATTGTGAACTGGCTGCCGTAGTCCGAGGAAATCATTTGGAACATTTTTGGCGCGCCAAATTTCCCCAGGGAAGAGTGTATCGCTCTGTTTCCGTTTTTTGCTGTTAGCTGGTGCGCCTTTTGCTGAACTTTCAGATGGAGGAGCAAATGCACGCTCTGTATCCCAGAGAGATACTTCCACCTCGTCGCCTCCGTACGCAAATGTTTGACAGTCACCTGAGAGACGCCAGTCGCATAGTCGAGACGGTAAAGCAGCAAGTTTATGGCTGACTCCACTGTTATCGTCCTTCAAAGTCGACATTAGCAGGGCACCGTTGGTAGTACACGAGAATACAGAGCTTTGCCACCTTAGAACCGTCAAGCAAGTAACTTGAATATAAGAGCTCACCTGCCCGAAGTAGCAAGACCGATGAAAGACTGATCACTTTTTATTCGAGTTTCCTTCCACTCTTGAAGTAACTCAAGTTGATCATCTTCATTCAAAAAAAATATTGAAACCACTCCATTAGCATGAGCAGCTGATAGCTTTCCCTCAGCATTAGATGCTTTACTAATGTGAGGGGCTGTCTAAACGCACCAATGTCTTCTCCGTCGCGTTCAACGCGAGTTTTTGGATGCTTTTAGTTCTGCCTGTGACGGTACCGTCATAGAGAGTTTTCAAGACTAGTTTCGATTCTTCTGGCGAAGTTGGGTTGTACCCCACTGATTTGATGTTGCCCAGTTCATCACCGACGAGAAATCGAGGCATTATTCGCGTGACAGGATCATAGTGTGACAAACTATATTATTGCTGTGATTAATTACCATTTTCGTAAATTAGCATTTCGACGTCGGCGCTTGAGCTCACTCAGCACGTTCATGGACGGACCACTTAAAGAATTATCCAAGCTCGAAAGGCTCACAGAGAGAGCCAAAGGGAAAACACCATCTATCGAGAACTCTTTGGACTCTCTTCTTCAGTCTCTCCGAGAAGTGAAGGATAACATCAACGCAGGGAGCGTTACAGAGGATACTTATGTCCTTCTAGCACAAACGGTTGAAGCAAAGAAGAAGGAAATAGACGACAAGCAGAAGGAGATTTATAACGGAATTGCGAGACTCGGGAGGGCCCTGGACAAGGTCTGCATATTCTGCTAATTCTCCATGTCCGTGAGGATGAGCTCACACGACACAGAAATTCACTCAGCCCCTCCCGACATATGAACCTCTATTCGCATCGAAGGATGCGATAGCGGCTCTTGAAAGAACTATTGCCCTACATTTTCTGCGCACTGGGCAATTCTCAACGGCAGAGGCATTCATTCAAGTAAGTAAATATTGGGATGTCTAAGACTTCACTTAAATCGCTTCCAGGAGTGCAACATGGTCATCGAACCTGAGCAAAGAACCAAGTTCCAGGACTTGCATCGCATAGTGTTGGCATTAAAGAAACAGAATATAGGGCCTGCATTAGAGTGCGCCACGTTTCATGGCTCCGATGTTACCCTTTCTCATGTGTTTACTTGTAGGTGGTCGCTCAAGAACCGCGAATTTCTCCGGAAACGATCGTCGCCGCTGGAATTCTATCTGCACCGTTCTCAATTCGTCCGTCTCCTCTTGGCAGAACCACTTGATGCGGGCCCTGCCATATCGTACGCAAATGCCACCTTGCGCAGCTTCTATCCAGAGCACGCAACAGAGTTTCAGAGGCTTATGACTTCCGTTCTGTACCTCCCGAAGGAACGCCTGCAGCGGTCTCCGTATGCAGACTTGGCCTCAGACTCAGTACATACAGACCTTGAGCCGCTTTTCGCCAAGGAATACTGCATGAGTCTTGGCATGAGTCGACAAGTACCGCTGAGAGTCATAGGTGATATTGGTGGTGGTGGCGCCCTGGCCAGAATCGAGAAAGCTCGGACGGTAATGAAAGAACGCAAGAGTGAATGGAGCCAGACCGACGAGCTACCTGTCCGTGCATTTTCCTTTGTTGAAGTCAATCATGTCTCATTGCGTCTCTAGATCGAAATCCAGCTCGCACCGGAGAACCGTTATCATTCTATCTTTGCTTGCCCAGTATCTAAGGAGCAATCCACTGAACAGAACCCCCCAATGATGATGACATGTGGGCACGTTATAACGAAGGAAAGTTTACAAAAACTATGCAAGTCCAACGGGTGCGTCTTTGTTTTTCCGGTGTCTGGTTTGCTTGACTCGTGGTGTTTTCAGACGTGTCAAATGCCCATACTGCCCCGCCGAGTCGACGCAGATGAACGCTCTGCACGTTGTTTTCTAGTATGTAAGAATATTCGTCGTTTGTACTATTATTGTCTCCATCATTTCTGTATCTCTATTTTAAGTACTATCGGACTTGTATCATCACAGAAGGTGTGGTACGACTGGGAATAATCAAAAGATCACGAACCTCCGTCACGTTTCAAGTTTTGGGTCGATCCAACGAGCCTGGATATCACAGTGTTACTCGTACGCCTAGTAGGACACTGATAGACTCACCTTCATCGTCAGAGTCTCTTCCCCATCCTGATTCTTGCTCCTTACTATGGTGCTTTCGTCAATGGAGGGTGTGTTGATAAACGTTGCGAGCTCGACCAGCTTGGTAACATCGATATGATACTGCTCTGCTAAGGCCTGAAGGTCTGCCTGAGACTTGACTACTTTCCGGGTTTCCAGTAATTCGCTCAGTGATGAGGCCAGTAAGCGATTTTGGGTAGAATGTGACGGTAAAGCCTCCACTTCAGACTGAAGACGAGAACGATGCATCTGCTGAATGTAGTCTGCCTGTGGGGAATCCAATACCCTAGTAAGTGCGGCATTCGGTATATACTGGACTGATCACGAACTGGTCGAACGGACCGCATATGGTGGTCAACGCGCACAGGGCCTAGCTGGCTTAGCTTGGACATAAACTGGGGGTCTTTGGCATCAGCTTCAACCGCTAGTACAACGTTTGAACAGGTCATGAGTGATGCGAACATTGTAGCCCTGGCGTAGTACGCACCATCAGTCCTATTTTCAAAGGCCAGTGGTCTTGAGGGCATTGAACGTCGTATTTCTTGAGTGCTGTCATGTTTCAAGGGTGTGCGAGAACCTGCCCATGACGGGTTTTTTTCCTTAGGCAGCGTACGGGCTGCTTTAGATGGAACTGTTTTAGATGAAATAGTGCCCATGGTAGATTTGGTCCCTGGAAGTACTACCTATGACAACTTTTTGTACTTGTTTGTGCTTTGCTTCACTCGAACACACATATAACACTCCCTACTAGGTGTCCGACAAACCCAAAAGCTCGGGGTATATTACTTCTCATGGAATAATTTATAGAATGCATCGGCTTTTCTGTGCGTCGTTTTCAGCGGTTTTTTGCACAGAGCACTATGGACTATGAAACACGCTGGATTCTCCATTCTGCCTTAGTGGAGCGACGCCTCGGCGACCTACGGAGAGAGAACTAGCGAGGTTCAAACGTTCACGGACGGTTTGAGACTCACATATGCATGTTGTCTCCAACTTTGGTGTGCCACTTTTGCTAATGTGACAACATTGCCCACTTCTTTGGCTTCAGCGCTTAGTATACAGCGTCTATCAAGTATTCAATCGAATTCAAAGCTTCAAAGCTCCGTTGTCTTTTTCATTGAACCACCATGCCTAATAGCTAGGAAGGCGAATTTATCAGACTTGAAGGTTAGTTACTTCATATCACCGTACTCTTGTGAGTCTTTTCCGAGCGCATCCTTTTACATATCCATTAATATCGACTCCAGGAGATGCTGTAATTCAGCCGTCAGAGTTCTGCCATCAGACGGATCTGCAGCGTGGGACGAGACTGACCTTGTAAAGCGTTCATAGAAACTTTCCAACACGCTTTCACTGATCTTCTGTTTCTCATTCATTAGATACATCACCCAAAGTATCACCAGAGATTAGGGCATCCTTCGAGTTTGACCGAATGCTAGGCAATGGGGAAGTCATCGGAAAACTTGACATGTCGTGCGATGAGCCACTTGATCGTTTACTAACATGTCGTAGTATTGTCCTTCCCACCCATTGGTGGTGTCTGGCCTTCCCTCACGCTGAATGCTACTGTTGTACATGCTTGTAACAATCAGGATGATGCACTGTTTGATGTGAGTTACGCTGGTCTTTAAGCTTTAAGCTTTATTCTTTTGCTAAGCAATTGTCAAATGTATCTCGAGATTCTCGACACAGATGCAGGCCACGTGCAATTCGCTGACAGGCAATAGGGTCTCTCACCTGAACGATGCTGTGCAGCATTTTCAGTCAGTTCTGAATCAGTGTCCGCCATTCTGACTCAGTACGCGGCAAGTTGTCCACAGATATCTCCTTTATAGCAAACATTGAAGACCATGATAGTATTCATCGACTTTCCCAACTCCTCACACCACTTAATTGAATTGCGAACGCTCGCATCAAAATTCCTTTTTGCTTATCCACCAAGCGCCCTGACGGACAACGACCAAGCAATCGTCTCTCCAGCCTTTTATAAGCGGGGGCGATGATAGAAAGGCAAACACCAATTACACCTCCGTAATCGCGCACTCACTCAATCCTCGTTATAAGTTCATCCGAGATCTCAGACACGAGTGCCAGTATAGTACATTCAAAGTGTTTGTAGATACATGCTGGCCACGGAACTCGTCGACAAATCTAACGTAGCATGGTAATTAGGACAGAGAAGTAGATTAGTAACAAGAACGCAGTCCGGGGCTTGTAAACGTGAATGAAGCAGCTTTTTACATCCCTAATAAACACCGCCGCGCCTTGAACCTCGAGCTGAGCGCCTTCCTGTGCGTCTACCTGAGCGACGCGAGCCAAAGCATCTACAACACAAGATATCGACGATAACGTCAAATATCGTGACAATGACCTGCAAAATGGCGATAATCAATGATACTAATCACCAAGTGACAGAGAATGAGACATACAGTCGTGATAGCCCCGACGATAGTCATTATGACGCCTGCAATAGCAGATATGATGGCGTTAATTCCACTGCCAATAGATGAGAATATTGAACCCTGTACAACAAACGATGTTAGACCTCGTCTATATTGAAATAAATGGTTATGATAACATACCATGATGAATAATGAATAATGAGGTATGTATATGATCCACAAGTAAGTTGGATTGAAAGGTATTGGTTTTTACTTGTCCTTGGCTTCATGACTTATATATGCTCTGGGCGAATGCATGACGTATAGAACGAGGTCACCAGCTCGTGGAGGGGGAGAATGATCATAAGATGACGTCACCGCCACTGCTGATATGTAAACTTTAAATCCGATCAGTGTCCATAAAAACACCGGGCCACTTCCTAGTACACGTTGGAGCAGACTCCATCCTGGGTACTGCAGCGGCCCATCAGAGCAACCGGCCGCAGTCAGCTTACATACCACCCCATCTTCATAACTGATGTGATGGCGTCGGTGGAGTGTCAAGAAGTTCGAGTCATTCCTTGCCAAGGAAAGACACTTTTCAGCAACGCAGAAGGAGCAAGCATCATGATGCTGCGCAGTATGCGCTTGATCGCTCCCGGTGTATGTTACCCACAGAGCATGATGAGGAATCAGAATCTGTACGTCAGTGGGAGAGCATGAAGGGTACATGGGTGGGATTGCACAACAGCAGTGTATAGACATCAGGACGAGCAAGTAGCTAATTCTACAACAAATTTTCACATAGAGCCAAGAACTTTGAACGCACCATTCGTCATCACGCGTGCCATCTCTCCCGTATTCACCCATGCATTTTTCTCCCCAGCCTCTCCATCAGCCGACAGCATGTTACCAACTGATGGTCCTCGAACCAAAATTTGGCCAATGGGGTCTGCACCCTTTTCAACTACGTTGTCATTGACACCGATGAGTTTGACTTCAACATTGACACTTGGAGCCCCAACATGCGCAGGTTCGTCGGCTCCGGGGAGCATCTGCAGATCAAATGCATGTGTGGCAAAGAGAGGACCAGCGGCAGAGCCATGCGTATGTGTGTTTATCAATGGGATGGACAGCGCCAATCGCGCAGACACAAGCGTGTCAGATGGTAAAAGTCCTGTAATTGGATAAACATCGACTATGATCACGAATGGAACATCACATACCACCACTGATCACAACCGCCTTCACCGTGTCAGCCATTTTCCCAAGTACATCTTCCCGTGCTTTACCGAAGACAGTACGGTCCCATAAACTGTCCTTGGTAACGAATCCTTCTGTGAGGCTAGCAAATTTGTGGCGCCATGCCAGGGGGAACATGAAGAAAGACTTCTTCGCACGGTCCATCACCGAAGATGCAACCGATTGGACATGTTCAGGCTTGAGGAAGAGGATTGTAGGAGAAGGTATCGGGAACTTAGTCGCAGAGACGATGTCAGCTACATCGAGAGCTGGTGCATCTGTGCATATACCCTCAGGTTCTGAGATACATAGACTCGAGCTCAAACGTACCGCCATCACGGAAGACGCCTGTCGAAGGTAGAGTCGCAAAACTAGCGCCCTCGAAAAGAGCTGCGTAGGCAATAGCACGTCCGTACGGAGTGCTCAGAGAATGACTAGACACAATGGTGTCCAGAGTGGAAATATTGATGGCCGCGGGGAAGAGTGCCTTGATTGCCGTCACGCCCGAAGTGAAGTTCTCGTGCGAGAGCTGCACACATCGCATCTCACCAGATGGTGTCTCAAAGAATGAGACGGTGTACGCGCTACCGGCCTCTGAACAGTAATCAGGAATCAGGATAATTGGTGCATAGAAATGCAGAGACATACGAGGAGCGTTTTTGGGGGCTTGGGGTACCTTGCCACGAGATTCAACATCATTCCAGGAATATATCGGTATCTCCACAGGTCGAGGCAACCAGTCAACTACAATAAGCACATGATTGTACTGGTGTGCATCCTGAGAAGCCTTGTTAACATGCGGCATAAAAGTTGTGTCCGTGATGATGGCGTTAGGCGGGTGCATCTCAAGGACTCGCGCGAGCAACTTGGGGGAGCTCAGAGTGATAGAAGCGATGGACTGCTCCGAGAGTGCAAGGTCAGTGATAACGAACTCTAGAATGCACACCAAGTTGAACTTTTCTCGAAATGCGCCAAACGAAACGAAGCGCACCGATGCAATCATTAAGCAATATTAAGACAGTTGAATCTTCTGGGACAAGCTGAGCGATTCCTGAACCAAATGCCGATACTCGCGCTTTCAGCTGAGCATTTGTGATCTGCATGACGATGAGTGTTTGTTCATTATTTACGAGAAGGCAGTCGAACGCACTTTCGTAGACCAGAGAGTACGCGGTGCATCGAAATCAGGTTTCACGAAGTCAGTCACAACATCCACGTCTTTGTCAGGTCGGACAGGGAACTGTGAGAGATTCAACGGATGTTTAACGCAAAGTGCCCAAGCCTACGAACCCTGCCCATGAGCCCTGTCCCATAGTTGCGGTAAACCGCGCTCTCGCCTGAATGCCTCACACGCCCTGCATCGCTTTGCCGACCTAGGAGAATTGGATGGACGAGGGGCTGTGGTTTGTAGAGGTTCTGGAGGAGAAAGACAGATACTCCAATAAAGCCGAGAAGAACGGTGAGGTCGTCTGTGACCAGGTAGTCTGAGATGGTCATAGTGACCAAGACTGACAGTACTGATGACTACCAGAATAAATTGAGACAGATGGAGGAGAGCTGCGGGGCAGGCGCTTACAAGTCGACGTGTCAGCTTCTACTTACGCTATGATGATGTTGGCATCACTTGTTCACGACCTCCATTACAAATCTCGGAATCTCACGTTTGCAGACTAGTAATAGCGTGCTCGTGCAATGATCAATCGATCGTGACAAGGAGTCGACTAATTAGCTACTAGCTAACCAGCTAATGCTATGGCTAGTAAGTCATGCTCAACAAGAGGCCCCGTTGCTTGGCCGCACCCATGATGAGAATCGCCGCCCTAGCTCCAGAGTCCAGATTCAACCCCTTCGAGAATCGACTCGGATGCGCAGCATATATCTTTGCCCCGATGATTTCTATTCATCAAATAAAACAATCGTCCGACTGCACGTTTTGTGTCTGTCGATCTCTGACAGTGGGTGACTCAGACCGCTTTACCGAGTCCACATCTGTGCGAGAATGTTCTTGCGACAGGGCGAAGTACTCGATGACGGCTACAGCCGCTGCCGCGTGCGCGTGTCTGAAGGGCAGTCCGTGCACGACAATGATCTTCACGTGACCAGTGTCATAGCTTTTATGCTTTCATTCCGGATCTCCTCCTCTTCAACCCATTCCCTTTCCCCCTCACCTGCGTGTCCTTTTAAGCAGTACACTTAATCACAGTCTAATTTTGCGTTCGCGACTTGTAGCAATGTGCGGTACTACGAAGAAGATCTCGACCAAGGCCGCCGAGCCTGGGCCTGGTGCTAAATCTGCGACACTTTCTAAGTCGCATCATCATCATCCCCCTTGGATTGACATGATCACCGTGGGTCACCATCATTCTAAATACTGCCCATATTCTATCCTAGACGATGAATGTGCACTTATCTGAGTTGTGTGAAAATGACCCCTGTCCACAGGAATGTATCACCACAACACCCGATGGAAACCGCCACGGCGTATCGCGCCCAGTGATCAAGAAAGTAAGCATACAACCTCCGCTATAACCTCCAGTATAGTTACATCTGATGTTCTATAGTTTGTGGACTCAAAGTACCACCTGGAAATGAATCCTTTAGTGTCTAGCCAGCTTAACCGAGCAATCCATCACGGCGCCGATAAAGGGAAATTTGTCCTGCCAAAAGGCGAGCTCCCTTTATCGCGGAGTCTTTCATCCTGTTTTTTACGCGATTCCACATAGGTCCTTCCGGAAAAGTTAAACTTGCACCTCGGACGCACATTGAGGCAGCTAAAGAGGTGCGTTGCGCTGGTCTCCTTGCCATCAGTCGCCACTTCACCTCAACTAACTACTCATCTGAAGAACGCAAAGCCAGTTTCAAAGCGCTCCACCGTCGCCAAAGAAAGTCACGTCACCCCAATCAAGGCAGCTACTAAAACCGCGGC
The DNA here is from genome assembly GCA_011800875.2 of Suillus brevipes Sb2. NCBI lineage: Eukaryota > Fungi > Basidiomycota > Agaricomycetes > Boletales > Suillaceae > Suillus > Suillus brevipes. Next base: position 250,007 of record JRHT02000029.1, on the reverse strand, counting down.
GAAGAAGACGTCTCGTGCCGTGAAGCCGGCGGCTACCGCCGCATCGCCGAAGTCAAGAATTGCTGAGAAGAAATATCACTCCACTGCAAAGAAGGCCAGGACGACTGGTTCCTCCACTCGCAGGACGGTCGGAAGAAAGGCCGCTACTGCACAAGGCACAGCTAAGAAGGTATACATACGATCATTATGAGCGCTAATCTTTGACACGTGGTCGTTGGTCAGACTGCCACAGGAAGGTCAACCAGGCGTGCATCATTTACCGCGAAGAGGACTGCGAGGGCAGCAGGTTCGAAGCTGAGGGCCAGGAAGATTTCTCGCAAGTGACGCATGTTATTCATGGTAGGATCGGATTCAATATTTCTGTCAGTGGTACTCACTCAGGCCACATTGACAGATTTCACGCTCTTTCTGGCGTATCATGGCTAACGTCCTGAGATCTCCTCAGAAACACGGTTTTTCTTCGCTGCTGTTCGTGACATGTTCCAGTTTGTTTTTCGTTCATCTTGCTGTTTGCACGTCCTGGATGTATCTCCGTGATGTGCCACTGGTGCTTTCCTACGAGTTTTACTTATGACGAAATGTCCGCCTCATTCTATGCCCTATCTTATCGTACCCTATCTACTGTAGTCTGTCAGTTCCTCAGGAACAGCGAGTCGAGCTTGGCCTGACGTCAGAACTTTTGACTTGGCGCATGCGAAGAGTTTTCGATATCCAGGATTCATTCATGTATGTACTTGTATACTCGGGGGTCTGCTACTGGAGATTGTATTGTTTATCCGATTTGTTATCATGCTGCAGCTGTAGCGACCGTGTCATTTATTTAAATTTACTTCCGACGCCAATCACAATATATTTACCTCGTGATCAAAAGTGCTACATTGGCTGTGTGCACGCAAGGCATGTTCTATGTACAGGTTTTAATACATAATGTTACACGATGGAACAATGAGATACAGGATGACTGGCAGCCCCAATGACTGTTTCCCGAATTTGGTTCCGCTAGTAGTTGTGGATGCTGTGGCGGTGCTGAATTTCCCATCTGAATAAGGTTTCGGAACGCGTTTTGTTTATCAACAAACAGCAAACGCGCCCACACGTGACCGAACGCGTTTTGGGTATAAATGTGGACAACCTCACTTGATTGCCTGCTCCATCTTTTGTCACCTCCACGCTCAAATTTTGCCAATTTTGCACTTCGCCGTTGCAACAATCAGTTTCACCCAAACTATCACACTTAACAGTAACAATGTCTTCCAACACTTCAGCTTCTCCACCCCCTATCGCAACTCTTCCTGCCTCTTCATCCAAAACCAAGAAGACAACAGCGAAGAAGCCCGCATCAAAGAAGGCTCCCGTCAAAGCTGCTCCAAAGGTCGCTTCTCACCCATCTTGGAAGGATATCATCAAGGTTAGTCAATACAATCGAACCATTACAGTCTTATAACTCTATCATCAGGCATGCATCACCGCTCACAAGGAGGACGCTCGCAGTGGCGTATCAAGAGCAACTATTAAGAAGGTGCGCATGCAATATTTTACGTTTGCTTGGTAATGTCTGATGTTGATTGACCTACAGTTTGCCGAGGAATCCTACCACCTCGAGGTCTCTGGCACAAACCTGTATCAACTTAACCGCGCTATCACATCTGGCGTCACGGCGGGAATCTTCGCCTTGCCCAAAGGTCCTTCTGGAAAAGTCAAACTCGCACCCAAAAAGAAAGCATCTGATGATGAGGTGTGTGGTAGTAATGACGATTGTTTTTTTAGCGCTCACGCATGTCTCAGAACTCGAAGCCTATACCTGTAAAAAAGACAGCCGTGAAGCCTGCCGCAAAGAAGGCCCCTGCTCCAGTCAAGAAAGCCGAAGCACCAGCCAAGAAAGTTGAAGCACCAGCCAAGAAGACTGCCGCAAAGAAGCCGACCACCGCATCCAAGGCAAAGAAGCCAGCCTCACAGAAGGCCACCCCAGCTGCCACCAAGAAAGCTGCCATCGCAGCAGCACCAAAGAAGGCTGCCCCAAAGAAGACTACCGCTGGTGCTCCTGCCAAGAAACCCGCAGCGAAATCAGCAGCACCTGCCAAGAAGGCATCCTCCGCGAAGACGACAGAGAAGAAGAAGGTAAGCTAACGAGTCCGCTTTAGGTTTAATCAACTTAACACTTCACCCCAGGTCGCAGCCAAGGCTGCAGCTACCAAGGCCGCCAAGAAGCCTACACCGAAAGCAAAGACAACTTCATCACGAACTAGAAAGGTACGCTCTCGTGCTCGTCTGTTTGCTTATCAGAATTCATATCTTCGTTTTTCCAGGTTTCTGCTTAATGATACCCTGTACTTCATCGCCCGGGCTCGGTTTCTCTTCCATCTGGTGTGACATTAGCGTGCTCCTTGTATTTTTGACGCCTACTTTATTCGTGTACAACTAGTATTGCATATCATTTCACTGGGACTCTAGTGACAGCTCACTTGAGTTCAATTTCCTCGCTAAAACCAAAGCAATAGTACGTGCCGTAGCACTCAAGTACTCAATGGTGATAGTCAGGTAGTAGTAGGGGCTTACAGGATATGCCGAGATGTGATCTGTGACCTTAGAATGAGAATCGATCATCAATTATTGACATTTGCATCGGTGGACAACTATCTACATAGGTCCCAGACCGCCCATTGCAACCGTAGCCTTAGGTCGCCGCTCTTTCTCCCGTCGAATTTTCTCGACATAGAGAAATGTTATGATGATAGTGTCCATCATATGAGCCACCCCAGGTGATACCTCCAGCGTGGCTTTGCGTTTCCTTCCTATAATTCCGAGAGTCGCCCTGTGATAGCGAGCGACCTCAGTTCGAAGCTCTTCGTTCCGCGAGAGCTAGAATCGAAATGTGAGAACCGGAGTATCATGACAACGAAAGAAGTGGAAGTGCACTGACAACCACTACACTACGGTGCAGGTCCCAGCGATAGGAACGACCATCTGGACCTGTGAAAACGTACTTCCTGTCAAAGATTCGAATTTCACTCAGACGATCCGGAACTCGTGATAGGAAGTACCTACCGCCTTAAGAAGCCCCTAGCTGGAATGAAATCCTCAGTCTCTACTTCAGTTCCATTAAACCGAAGTTTTGATGAAAACCATGAGTGCCACTCGATCTCTGCAATAACCTCGCGCCCTTTTCGGATCGTCGTGGTGCGGTTAAAGAAGCCGAATGGAGTGTCTGTCCTGTACAAGAATTGACCTTGCTCGTTGGTGCCGGTGATGACAGTCTCGCAAACGTCTTCAGTGGAGAGAGTCAACGCAACCATTTGGATTTGGGGGATGTCCTGGCTGCGCGCATGCTTTGACTTTTTAAATAATGGGATCTAGCAGACAGCTGTAGAGCTGTGTCGACGTCACCGCCGTGTGGATATCTCACCGCCCCACCTTGGCCAAGTGATAGCACTGCTTCGCACGTCTAGTGAGCAAGCAGGCGATAATGGTCTTCAAAAAAACATATGGGACACTCTGAGTTCCGTAACCCTTCCTCAGGAGTCCGAACTTCAAAGGGTGAGGTGCCTGTGATGCCATAGTATCTCAGGGCGATGCTAGCCAGACAATTAAGCGAGGCACAGGTCGTCCAAACCTAATTAAAGTCCTTCGTTAGGGTTGCTGCGGCTGATGAGCTGTCCATAATTATAAACCATTCTACGGTCAGCTGAGGCCATGTGTGACAAGTGAGTATAGACCTACTTTTCCACCTAGCCTTCAATACATTGATGATGAGTACCAGGTCCGAACATAGCCATGTGTTAGCAGGTAAGTACTGATGGCCACTTGTGGTGAACTTCGCGTAGAGCTTTTCGGATCCAGCCGTTTGAAATTGAGCATCAGATTCTCAGAAGCTGACAAAACTTTCTATAACGAACTTCCCTTTTTCTTGAAACCCCAGGGGCTAGTACTTCTGCTCTCTTTAGGTTCAAAGTCATGGTTCCAGGCAGCTCCTCGAGTTCACCATCACTCGTCAAAGGAATAACAGCTGTATCATATCACTATGAAATGTGCGGATCAAATAGGATTTAGTCATCTTCCAGCGGTGAGTACTGTAGTACTCGTAATTAAGAAAAAGCCACTTATTGTAAAGAGTATCGATCATTAACACAGTACCTGAGCTCCTTGACCCCATTTCATGGACTACGCCGCGGCGGCTGCTGCTGCTTCAGATTCAGCTACGAGTGCGACTGCGGCTGTGGCCGTGGTCATGGCATCTTCCTCGTCCATCCTGAGTTTCTCGACATAGATGAACGTCATAATGACGGTGTCCATCATGTGAGCAACTTCAGGTGATACTTCCAGCCTTGCATCACGTTTCCTTCCTATAATTCCGAGAGTCGCTCTATGAGAGCGAGCGACTTCCGTTCGAGATTCGTCGTCCCGTGAGAGCTGAAATCATCGTCATGTAAGAACAGAGTATCAGCGCTGACGAGGTGGAAGTGTACTCACTACCACCACTGCACTCTTCTTCATGTCCCAGCGATAGGGTCGGCCATCTGGTCCTGTGAAGACGCGCTTTCTGGCAGAGTTTTATCACGACCGCCCGGATTTCCCAAAAGGACGCTATGTGCTCACCGACCCCAAAAGCCCTTCTTCGGAATGAACTCCTTCGTCTCTACTTCAGTTCCACGAAAACGAAACTTTGAGGAATCCAATATGTGCCACTCGATCTCTCCCATGACATCGAACTGGTCGCGCATATCAGACTGGTCTTCATTTGGCCTGATTTTCTGAATGGTGGTAGTGCGGACGCCATGCAGTTTGAATGGAGTTTTTGTCTTGTAGATAATTTGTCCTTGCTCGTTAGTGATAACGGTATTGCAAATACGTTCAGTTGAGAGAGAGAATGAAATCATTGTGGATTATTGTCGCGTAGTACCTGTTTGTCCGGGCTGCAATATAGCATTTAAAGGGAATCATGGCTATGATTTCTGTCACGCCTCCGAAGCGAAGGCTGTTCTTGTGATACTTGACCTGGCAACGTATAGCGAGGTGTGGCTGTTGTAGAATGGTTCAGCGCTCAGCACAGCCGTGAAATATGATCGGAAGGCTGGAACAGAGCCGGCGAACGAGAATTCCCGTCGCCCAAGGCTGTATATTTATTTTCTTGATATTCCGTTTATCACAGGCTTCGTACGCTACAGAGTATATAAGACCGCACGCGTGTACTAAGCCCCCTTTCAATAAGTACAACTAAGCTTGCATCTAATTGACATTGCACAGGAACTTTTAGCTTTTCCATCAGGGAATCAACCCGAAATTGATATGACCAGACTTCCGTCATTGAAAGCTACCTATGCAGGAATAGATATCTCTGATAACAACACTCCAGTATGTTAGTAGACTACAATGTGGTACCATAGACCTATCAATGTTACAGCTTTGGGAGATCCCACCAGTGTAGTCTGCCTATCTATTCCTTTGTCATATGATCTGCAATTATGATATATATTTTTAATATTGTACGTTTGACAAAGCTAGCTAAAGCTTTGTCATATTCAAGTCAATTGCCTGATGTCATTGTGCCAACATCCAAAGTTCTCAAGGACTTTCGAGTCTACCCACCGTCATTTTTTTTACCTTCACCAATCCTATTTTGACTCGGTTTAATCTCTTCCCAACTCTTTTCGTCAGTACCGCAGACTGGTCCGGCCCACCACGTCTTCGAACCGTGACAATGACAAAAAATACCTCCACGAGGACATATCCACTTCGCTCGTGTATTCGCGCAAGAGCTAGTTCTGTTTCTTCCCCTGCGAGCACAAAAAACAGACCGGTTGATTGTCCAAAGTAATCTCTCAATGGGAAATTACTTTGGGCAATAAATTGTCGGCCTGTTATCTAGCGCTCATACCCAAGGGAAAAGTGGTGGCTAGACCCAACCCACCTGAAGGATCCCCTTTGACCTCGCTGGCGAACTCTTCTAGGGTGATCAAGAATTCGTCCGCGTTGGAATCTGTGTGCTCATATGGCGACATGGTCCGTGTAAGTAGCCCTTTTAGAGACGTAAAAGTCGAACAGGAGAATATTGTCGCTTTGGATGCTGTAATATAAGATAATGCTAATACTTTGGCCGAAAAGGTATTAGAGAACGTTACCTTCCGCACGGCGAACGAGAACAGCGGGATCACTTGGGATAGTGGTGACGGTGACCCGTCCTTGGACCACAGTGGGCCGAAGGCGCCTCCGTGGTGGAACCATATATGAGGAAGAGGCTAAGACACGAGAAACGGTGAATGCAGCTGAGAGCAGACTCACCAAAAAGGCTTACTCTAGATCAAGAGAACGTCAATAGACGAAACCTCGCCCATTCAGTTGCTGAATCAAGGGTGAAGAAACCTCCAAGGGAAAAGGCTCAGACCTGGATGAACAGCGAGCCGCACTGGCATCCTACCGAAAGAGTAAGAAACTAGCCGAAGGATGGAACTCGTTGATGGAAGTTCCGCGACCTTCAAAAGGTGAGGTGCCTCAGGGCGATCCTAGCCAGGGACTATCCAAGAAGGTAGGCAAGGCACCTAGCAGGTCGCCCAGACCTAAATCTGAGTTCTGAAGTCCTTCTACGCTAAAGCTGCTGCGGCTGATGAGCTGTCCATAATCATTCTGCGGTCATGTGTTAGTAGGTAAGTAATGGCTTGCGGTGCTTGTGCGGTACTTCGTTGTGCCTGTAGTGCTTATCGGAACCGGTTCTACTAGCAAATCAGAAGCTGACAAACTTTCTATAGCGAACTTGCCTTTTTCAAACCTCAGGTGCTAGACCTAATTCACTTCCGCTCTCCAGACTCCAGCATGCATATGGCTACACCAATAATAAGGGCCAAAATTACGAGTCGAGGCAACCGGGCCCTCACGCTCACCATCACTGGCAAAAGGAATAATTAATTCAGATAGCTGTATCACTACGAAATGTGCGGATCCAAACAGACTTACCGCCCAGACTCTCGTCATCTTCCAGCAGACTGTAGGTATGAGTACTAGTACTTGTAAGAAAAAGCCACTTATGATAAAGGGTATCGATCATGACACAGCACCTAAGCTCCTTCATGGACCACCCCCCTAGGCTGCGGCGTTTTTCGAGGCTTCTTCTTTGTCCCTCCTGAGTTTCTCGACATAAATAAACGTCATGATGACGGTATCCATCATATGAGCCAATTCAGGTGATACTTCCAGCCTCGCTTTACGCTTCCTTCCAATAATTCCGAGAGTCGCTCTATGAAAGCGAGCGACCTCAGTTCGACCTCCGTCGTCTCGTGAGAGCTGAAATTGACATGTGAGAACAGAGTATCAGCACTGACGAAGTGGGAGTGTGCTCACTACTACTACCCTGCGCTTGAGATCCCAGCGATAGGGTCGGCCATCTGGTCCCGTAAAGACGCGCTTGCTGGCAGAATTTTAATATGACGGCCCGGATTTTCTAGAAGGACGCTATATGCTCACCGACCCCATAAGCCTTTCTTCGGAATGAACTCCTTTGTCTCTACTTCAGTTCCACGAAACCGGAACTTTGAGGAAGCCAATGCGTGCCACTCGATCTCACCCAAGATATCGAACTGGTCTTGCATGTGAGACCGGTCGTCATTTGGCCTGATTTTCTGGATAGTGGTGGTGCGGACGCCAAATAGTTTGAATGGAGTGTATGTCTTGTAGATGATCTGTCCTTGCTCATTGCTGATGACGGTATTGCGAACGCGTTCAGTGGAGAGAGTGAGTGAAATCATTGTTAGTTACTGTCACGTACTGCAATAGGACATTTAAGTGAATCTTGGCCATGATTTCTGTGACCCATCACGTAGCCTGTTCTTGCGATAGCAACAGTGAGGCTGTTCCAAGGCAATGCCAGCCAAACCATCTTAGAGATCGCCCGAATGCTTCCAAAAGAACACATGTGATGTCTCACGGATGAAGTTCCACTATAGGACTCTGCTTACGGCATGGAATTTGAAATTTCGAATAATACGGGTGCTTGGCTACGCATATAAGTTTCTAGCAGAACGTTCCAAAATTCACAACGTGAAACTCCTTCTCCCAATCATCCATGACCAGCTCGGAAAATTCGCCACTTCTCGAAAATGGCGGCCTCTCAGGTCATAGAAATCCTTCTCTTTTCCGTCGTGTTATAAACTTCATGAAAGGCGAGGATGAACCGTCATGGACAGAATCTTTCAAGTTCTTTATATTTGGCACATGGTTCAATATTTTACTCGTATTCATACCTTTGAGCTTCATCTCTCACAGCTTGGACTGGGATGCTGGCCTAGTATTTTTGTTTAGCTTTTTGGCTATTGTCCCCCTGGCCAAGGTGATAATCACTCCTATTATCAGATTGGAAGACTGACATTGTCGTTTTTAGTTGTTAGGCGAGGCTACAGATCAACTATCTGTTAAACTAGGTGAAACTATGTCAGGTCTTCTCAACGCATCCTTTGGGAATGCCGTAGAAATCATTGTTGGTGTTGCTGCTTTACTCAATGGTTAGTCTGAGTCCACCGCTCTATCGCTGTTCGCAGCTCACGATGATTCTAGGCCAATTGAGAATCGTTCAGACGTCCGTGAGTGTCTTCACACGGGCCCTAATCGCAATAGATTTACCTTGGCTTAGATGCTTGGATCGATCTTGTCAAATATACTGCTCGTCCTTGGTTGTTCGTTTCTCGCTGGTAAGAGGTTTCCTTTTTTCAAGGAGAGTATACTCACTCGACATAGGTGGATTATATCACAAAGAAGGACTTTTCAACGGTACTGGAGCTCAGGCGTGCGTCCTCTGCTTTTCTGCCCTTAAATCTTTTGTTGAATTGTAATGACCTCTAGATCTGCCTCCGTAAGTCACCTGCCTTATTCATCGTCATGATAACTAACCAAGTCTAGCTTATGACACTGTCGTGCATCAGTACGAATATCTTCTCTAATTCGAGAGTTTTGCTAATATTTTATAGCGCTTGTTATTCCTGCGGCCTATGCAAGTACTACAAACGCTGGAATGCAGAATTATTGTGGCGATGTCGATGATTGTCCTACTGCGGGTCTACTCTTCATCTCCAGAGGAACTGCTATATTGCTCCTTGGAGTTTACTGTGCCTACCTTTGGTTTCAGGCATGCTACAATGTCTCACTTTCTCTTCTCTAATGTACTCATCCAACGTTTCAGTTAAAATCACATCCCAAACTCTTCGTTTCGCCTACGGATTCACCAAACAGCGAGGGAACGGTGGAAACAGCGGCAACGACGCCAACGGAGGAAACAGAGCCTCGCATGGGAACGGCCGCTGCTGGTATTGCGTAAGTTTGGCTTCGTCATTTGCTGCGTTCGTTCCTTATTCTCATTCCCCAAGACTTTTATCGGTAACTGTGGTCATCGCATTTTGCGCAGAATATCGTAAGTGTTTTACTTTGATCTCTTGATATTTTGTTCAATTGTTTAATTACGTCAGTGGTTTCCTCCATTGAAGAAACTGCGGAGCGCTACTCCATCCCGAAGGCCTTCATTGGTGTTGTCTTGTTGCCAATTGTGGTATGTTTCAAGCTGTATTCGGCCAACTGTGCACTAACATCGCCTGTAGGGAAATGCTGCAGAACATGTTACTTCAGTCTGGATGGCAATGAAGAACAAATACGAGCTCACCATCACCATTTGTGTCGGGAGTTCAATTGTAAGTGCAGACCGTTTATCATAAGCTTGTGATTGTGCTGACCATTGAACAGCAAATTGCCTGCCTTGTAGTGCCACTTCTTGTAATCGTTGGTTGGATGTATGATCATGTATTACATCTCGCGAGGTGTTCTCACTTTTTTTGTTTTGTTTAGAGTTGGTCAACCCCTGACGTTGCACTTCCATAACTTCGAGGTTTGTCTGTTCAGAGTTATCTTGCACGATCATTCAAGTTTCTGACAAACCTTCAGACAATCGTCCTTTTTGTATCTGTCTTCCTTGTCAACCTATTAATCATGTCAGTCTCCCTTTCACCACATGTCAGTCCCATCGAGGCCTAACTCGTTTTAGGGACGGAAAGTCGAATTATATGGAAGGTCTCATGCTCCTTACCCTCTACTTGGTCATTGCCCTCGCATGTAAGTTGCCCCTTGAACCCCTTAATCACATTCTGATTGCATGTTAGTTTGGGTGGCCTGAAATATTATCAATTACCGTAATCATTGGGGGCCAATATATCGCTACGCGCCCCTTCTTGATGAAGCATCCTTCCAAGTTTTTTTGACGGCGGGGATGCCAAAGTAGTTAGCAACAAACTAATCTCTGCGCCACTCTATCTCTTCAGGCGTCACTCAAACATGTACATAGTAAATTATCGAAGGGAAACATCATGCATCATTCATAGCAGCCCGTAAATGTAAACGTTCACTTTTCCGAGATAAGGCTGTCTCCTTGAAGCTCTTCGAACTTCTTGCGCGCCATGCAGATATTCATCTTAATGGCGGCCGTCTCTGTATGTGTGAATGTGGGTGAGCTCGGACCCACTATTTAGTAACAATCAATAACTAACCGATCACTGGGTCATGAACTACGACCAACACGTAAGTATTCTTGGTCATTTCATCAAGCACAGCAGTGAACTCTGCCAGTTCCATTTCAAGAGAGCGAAATTCCTCCCGGAGCCGTGAACATGACTGTTTGAAGGCTTTGATGAGTTCTGAAGTCCTTTCATATCGCTTTGGATCCAGTGCGTGAAGAGTAACAGGGCCGGAAGGGAAAGCATCGGAGGAGTCGGCTCGCGAGGACGTTGCGATGACAAGGAAGGTGGTGCGTTCGAATAGTATCACCTCAGTCGCACTGCAAGCTTCAGCGAAGATACGGAGGTGTTTTGAGAGGTTACGAGCGTTAGGGATTAGCGTGTTCACAATATTTGACCATGCCTTGCGCAAAACTCAGTGGTGAATCGGTCGCAGAGGTAGAGGAATTCACGGTACCTTGTAAAGACTCTCATCATAGATACTCGTCCCGAACACCTTCACTGGTGTCTCGCCACTGGCTTTCTCGAGTTCTGCCACCTTGCGTTGTACGATGGCATTCCGTTCGGTATCTCTCACCAGGTCTATCTTGTGCACCAAAAGAAACACGTTCGCATCCTTGCTGAACTGCGACAACCCCTCCAGGCAATCCCGATAGTACTCCAGATCTTTCTCCATCTCACGGGATTCGACGTCAAAGACATAAATCATGACCCCGACGTGCGAGAAGATGATCGAGCGTTGTGTGCTCAAGTATGAATCCATGAATGCATCTTGTCCACCACAGTCCCAAAGGTTGAGGATGAGATCGCCGAGGAAGCGGACATGATTCTGCTCGACGTCGTTTGTTGCACCAAGACGGGAGGTGAGGGAAGCCGGGTTGTTGGAGCTGAGGAGCGTTCAGCTTGTCCGAGCGAAGCTGACGGTGGTGTCTTACAATATCATGGACCTCATGGAAGTCTTTCCGCTACCAGACGCTCCCATTAATAGTACCTAAAGTTGCCCAATGACTATCCTGCGTAAAAGACATAAGAGCTTTGCGCACTTTTTTCTTCATCTCGAAGCAGTATGACTTTGTGAGCTGATGATTTATATGTGGAGGGCGATCATTCGTAAGTTGTAATCCTCCAGTAGTCAAAGCGTGGAAGGAGGATCCGACCGTGGTTGTTCCTGTTCCTTGATTCAGTCACTGGCAGTAATTGTGATATACGTCACGGTAGTACACCCTTATAACTGTAAGTTGGCCTTTATGGTCGCTAGACTCAGGCTCGGATGGATTAGCAATTGTAACTCAAACAAAACGTCAAGATCGTGAACTCTGAAAATACCAAACGTTCTATTCCATATTTCTCAATTGATATCATGCGGCCAGATCCGTCCTCATCCAATCATTTTCAGAATCTCAAATAGCGCTGACCACTTGGACACCGTCATTCACGACTAAACTCGAGATCTCTATCCTGTGATGAAACCTCGCACACCTATTACTTTTTTTATTCATCGTTAACTATGTAGAGATGTCCTCATCTCCTCCTTGAGCGCAATGTGACACATGTGGGCGCCGGGTTGAGGTATGTCCAGATTTTTGAGCATCCGTTTGTTACGAGGAGAAGGCTCGATGATACACAAACCCCTGGGCGACAGCAATAACTAGCTGTCTGGTACTATTAAAGCCACTGGTGTCGAATGCGGTCGGCCACACTGACCGATACAAAAGAAATGGTCAACCCTGAAAACATTAATATGCACTCAGTAAACGAATAAGGCACTCTGCTCTCACCTATGGCCTAACTTGTTATTACAGGCATGCATATACCAGGCGGAGCTGAGAGCCGAGAGAAAGGGCCTAGATGTTTAAACACAGACCAGTTACACGTATATAGAGGGTATAACATGATTCTAATATGTGGGGCATTACCCAGCTTGCCTACATGAAGGTCCTCACATGAAACATCAATACAAACTTTGACGCAAATCCATGATAAATGATCAAACACGCACTGCCAGATTCCAGGGCACTACACGCAAGCTTATTTCACCGAGCGTGTGAGACGCACTGGGGACATGAATTTGTCATGGACGGCAACGTTGTCACACGCTGAACTGACGAGGAGCTTGCGCATCGTGAAAAAGACCTGGATGGAATGAGAGCTGCTAGTAGGCTGTTGCGCAAGTAGCCTGGCAACAGAATGATTTCCCAGCTATCTGAACTCGGACACAGCGTCTGAGTTATTGTTACTTGGGGTATAGTCCCTATCGATTACAACCGAGACCTTTCTATGAATCAGAGCGCTCCCCTCGGTGTTCAGGAAAGATTAAGGAGTTGACGTACAAGGAAGATGGAGTAGCCGCGGCTCCGCGACCCAATAATATCAGAGGAACTTCCCTTCAGCCCATCGTTTGCTTTGTGCTCCCATCTCCACTGCTGCAAGTCCCCAATCCTCGCCGTGATTGTGACCCTTCTCTGACCCTCTACCGAGACCTGCTCGTTCCAGTGCTTGGTCCTCTGTGAGTGCTGTTAGGACGCCAAAGATCACAGGGACGCCTGTGTCAATCTGGATCTTCATGAGGGCGTGAGAAACGCTATCGCAGATATACTCAAAGTGCATCGTAGAACCCTTGATCAAGACGCCAATGGCTACTACTGCATCAAATGGGGTATTTGGGATGTTGGCAAGTGTTGAAGTGGGAGGAGAAAGTTCCTTGTTGAGTGGAAGTGACGTCGAGGAACCACCGAAGCTCAGCCCAATCAGATCGCCAGAAGATGTGGCCGCTTGAACACGAGACCCCGCAATCACTCTATAGAATGGCTGAGCTGGTGACTGTAAGGCAGAAAAGCTAGTGCGTACTTCGAGCATGCGAAAGGAAGTTCAAAACTACCAGGGACAGACTGGACAATGATATTGGAGTCCTTAACCCCGCATGCCTTCAGCTTGTTGATTGTGCCCGTCACGAGTGAATCAATGACAGTCTTGTTCCATCGCGCATGCACAATGGCGATGCGTAAACTAGAGCCATCGAATTGAGCACTGGATGGACCCTTGATTGAACTCATGGTTGATGACATCGTTATTGAAGGGGTGCAAATGAGGTGTTTATTAATATTGTATTTGACACTGTTTATGTATCTCTCTAAATTTTGTGTGTGGTAAGTACACTTTCGTGATGGCGGGAGTCTCACTCTTGTTTCCTCAACTCATAACGAGTCGCTGGTCGCCCTCATAGTGATGTCGGACGCGAACGTTGCAGGTAGGCGTGTCGCCATATTAGCGGATTTGAGAAACTGAAAAAGATCGTTTGCAGTGACATATTCTCTAATCTACGGGTTTCTGAAACAGCAGTCACAGACAAAGGCAGCTGATGCTGTGAAGAAAGCCGCAAGAAGCGTAATCGTACTTAAGGACGATTTTAAGCTCGAGGGTCCACCCTTGGATGAGATAGTCAAGCAATGGAAGGAGTCGCATGCTAAGGACAGTTCGTGAGTATTCACTTTCCCCGTGTACTGTTTCTTTTACTCAAAGCACGAGAAAGTAGTTCCGACTCTGACTGTGTGTATTTATTGTCGCTAGTTGTACGGGTACTATTGCTAACTGTGCTATAGCTTCAGATGATTCCTCCGATGGTGCGTCATCCCAATTATACACAACCGTGCCCTGACATGTAATTCTGGACAGACTCCTCGTCAAGTTCTAGCTCTGATTCCAGTTCCAGTTCATCCGATTCAACGTATGTTGTCGAGACTTCTAATTTATTTTGCTCACAATCTAGCCCAAAGTTCAGGGGATGAAGAAGGCATGCATAATTCGTTGTCACCATGTGTTGTTGCCTCATGACCACAGATTCATCATCAAGCGAAAGCGAAAGCGACAGTAAAAGAGGAACTCTGGCCTGTAAAAAAGTCTCTGAGACTTCCTGTGGAGACCGCGACACGAGTGCTACCCTGTCTTCTGGTATACTCCCATCACCAGTGTCAGCTTTATCAGTACTAACTTGTGAAAGATGCCAAGGTTCCTGAAGTCAAATCTCAAGTCACCAAAAAGAAACCTGACGTTGTGGGAAGCTCAAGCTCAAGCTCAGGATCTGATTCTGATTCTGATGATTCCTCGACTGATTCCGCGTCCGACAAAAAGCCAGCCCTCAAAAACGCCCCCAAAAAGGATGGTGATTCATCAGATTCCGACTCCAGCTCCGACTCCTCCTCGTCCGAGTCTACATCGTCCGACTCTGAGTCCACCACCTCGAGTTCTGAGTCCGAGTCTGAACCCGAGATTCCTCCCATCACTGGCAAAATTCCCGTCAAACGCGACGTCGCGTCCTCCAAATCTAAGGCCAATACGGGCGTCGCATCAATCCCGAAAGAAGAGCTGCAGGTAATGAAAAAGCGAAAGACATCCGAGTCTGGAGCTGCTGTAGTTACCGCTGTGGTATCAATACCCCCTACCGATGATGTGCGAGTTTCAGTGAAGGACAGAAATGCTCAGAAAAATGGCAAGCCCCCACGAAACGTGAACGAGCGGTTCTCGAGGATAAAACCCCAAACTATACCCCAGGAACAACTTTTGGACAACGGGTACGAAGCAAAGGTAAAGTCCATCTTTGGTCCACCTGCGAGACTTAACCTCTTTCTTCGTACAGGGCGGTATCACTAATGACTACGGTATTCGTGCACACCAGGACTTGATTGTCACGCGGGGTGCAGGGTTCAGGAAGGAGAAGAACAAGAAGAAAAGAGGTTCATATCGTGGCGGAGAAATCACTGTGAGCAAGTTTTTTCTTTGGTGTCGATATGGTCATCGCCTGATTGATGTGGTAGCTGCAAAGTCACAGTATCAAGTTCACAGATTAGATACATGTGTGTGCTGGTTGAATATACATCGCATAAGTTACATTCGCCACTCCCCCCATTCGCGTTCTCTTCACTAAACACACTATGCCGATCGCTTCGCATTCACAGTAAGCTGTTAGAATGTACGTAGCAAATTTTTTTGAGCGATTCGATGTGGAACACAACTCGGTTTTGATCGTTCCATGTACTGGCCTCGATTGTGCATATCATGGCTCGTTGGACTGGCCATAAATGGAGCAGCAACAGCAAACACAGTTCGAGGGAGTAATGCTCGTGGGGAGCTAGCAGATCGACCACCAAGCCCTGCAGAGAAGAGAAGAGCTGATGTGCGCCGTGATGAAATAGCTGCTGCAATATGGACGGATTATATTGGCGAGAATGCTTGAATATGTAGCATTAATATCACACTCAGTGTATTGCATTCAATGAATGATTGTATTGAGAGGTACTTGTACAGGATTGAAGTAAAGAAAGGTACACTATGATTGAGTATTTCCGCGCATAGCTGCAAGCTTCCTTTGTGCCCAAGATGACCTCCACAATGGCTGACCCAAGTGAGCAAATACTACCGCTTCATTTGGGTTTGACGTCAAAAAATCGGCGAGAAGCATGACATCGTCTAACCCCAAACCTTCGGTATCAGAAAGGGCAGCGATTGCGCACCCAAGGGAAGTAGGAGGGGGGCGCTCAGTTTGGGAGGCAGGTGCTGATGAAAGTAAAGTCATGGCCTGTGGCAAGGTTTGTGCAATTGCCGCAAGGGCTGCGCTACCCTCCTATGGAGGGGGGGCGAGAATTACATGTCAGGGCACGTTTGTGTATAATTGGAATGACGCACCATCGAAGGATTCATCTGAAGCTATAGCACAGTCAGAGTCGGAACTACTTTCTCGTGCTTCGAGTAAAAGAAATAGTACACGGGGAAAGTGAACACTCACAAACTGTCCTTAGCACGCGACTCCTTCCATTGCTTGACTATCTCATCCAAGGGTGGACCCTCGAGCTTAAAATCGTCCTTAAGTACGATTACGCTTCTTGCGGCTTTCTTCACAGCATCAGCTGCCTTTGTCTGTGACTGCTGTTTCAGAAACCCGTAGATCAGAGAATATGTCACTGCGAGCGACCTTTTTCAGTTTCTCAAATCCGCTGATATGGCGATACGCTTACCTGCGACGTTCGCGTCTGACATCACTATGAGGACGACCAGCGACTTGTGATGAGTTGAGGGATCAAGCTAAGAGTGAGACTCCCGCATCGCGAAATTGTACTTACCACATACAAAATACAATATTAATAAGGTCCTTATACCTTATTACAGCAGTTTGCATAATGGTAGAGGCCGGCGGTATTTCCAAAAAAAAACGTGCATTTATTTACAAAAAGTAGTCCTACAAAGATTGATTTTTATCTCAACAACGAAGCAAGCTATTGACATGGTCCAAGCGACAAAACTGATCAGAAAAATCGAACGAAGATGGCCAGCGAAAAAACTAAGCGATTCGGTGAAGTTGGTAGTCACCTGCCCTCAGAGCCAACAGTCTACAACAACGGTTTTTCTCCGTCAAACATCTCTCTTACCCCCTACTATGAAAGGTTACAAATCATCACAAGAACTATGCGAAATTATCATCCGAATGCTACCACTCCTTGACACGTCCAAAATCATGGCATACACTGGTGCAAGCAAATCAACAATAGAAAAGATTGCGCGATGCTATGAATTGACTGGGAAGCCATACAAAGAAAGCCTGAGTGATGGTAGAGCTCGAATAATGGACATGGCAGATATCGAGGTGCGTCCTCTGCATTCAATCTCCTTCTGCACAAACTGACTTTGATGCCGCTACAGTTGCTCCAACATCGGTGTGGAGCTGGCATCCACCTGGGACTGTGGCCGCTGACGACTCCGAAGTGCCGAGCTTTTTTTGTGGAATGGGCCATGGCCGTGGTTTAGTCTTCGAGACGGCTTCTTGAGTTGGAGGAACTTGAACTTCCACCTGCGTCCTACTGGGGGGCTGAAATTTCTTTTTGGGAGGACAGCCGCGTTTCCGAGGCTCCTTGTCATTGCGCACTCGGGTAGAAGCCTTCGCCATCCCGCAAGACAATGTAGCAGACCGGGAAAAGTGAGTTGTGTGTGAATTTGGTTTTTATGCTAATAGACACAACTTGTGTCACACGAGGCAAGTGTCCTCTTCGCTGAATCATTCCATTCTTTTTGCAGTCGTCTGCCCCTCATTTTTCCGATCATGTTTGCATCTTACCGCTTGTCGTCATCTTGCTTCGTTACTGAAATAAAAACCAATCTTTGTAGTTCTACTGGCTCTGAGGGCAGGTGACTACCAACTTCACCGAATCGCTTAGTTTTTTCGCTGGCCATCTTCGTTCGATTTTTCTGATCAGTTTTGTCGCTTGGGCCATGTCAATAGCTTGCTTCGTTGTTGAGATAAAAATCAATCTTTGTAGGACTACTTTTTGTAAATAAATGCACGTTTTTTTTTGGAAATACCGCCGGCCTCTACCATTATGCAAACTGCTGTAATATTAATGATATATAACTGTCGAATTCCGAGTCCAAAACAGTCCATCATGATGCACACAGACTGTGCCCGCTAAACTTTGCCGGAAGACAACTTGAAAACTTCTTTTGTTGAGTTCATAGCTCATAAGTCAGAGACTACTCCGCTCCAAGGTCCTGAGTGCTGTCAACTATGACGGGCATTGGTCCTGCACCTATTCTCTTCAATGAGTTTTTTCAGATGTTCACGAGGTGCATGCCTCCAAATGGGTGGCCCGTAAATTCTAAGATCGGTGTGTTCCTCTTCATTGTATCTCATGTTTGCGATTTAGTCCATTCTGCCTCAGCTGTTGGCAACTCAGGAGGACCAGATTCCACCTGCTTGTTGTTCCTCCTCAAACAGTTGCTGACTGACCTGCGCTCAAAAGCCATGGCGAGACAAACGATCCCGACCTCAGTTGTTTCCCTCTCTGTCAACCATAATCTTCAAGAAAATTCACAATTGATGGCAGCTCGCTCTGCAGCTAACGCGGCAGCCATGGGGGTTGAACATCTAACGCTTGACATACCTTGGGGAACACCACCGTTTTCTGCGAAACCTGTCGCTGGTCAGCCGATGGAGCAAATCGGTCGAGAGGCACGGTATCATGTTATATTCGATGGGATGGCGCGCACTGGTGCACACTCGGTTGCATTTGGGCACCATGCTGATGACCAAGTAGAGACTTCATTAATGCGTCTTGCAAGGGGAACGACCGAACTTGGCGCAGGAGGCATGCGACGATGCCGTAGATGGGGTATGGGTACTGGTGATGTAGAAGGTGGACTCGGGTGGGTTGGACACCATGGATTGAACCGTTGGATTATAAGACCTCTTCTTGATGTCAGGAAGGTTAGCGCTGCCCGGCGTAGACTTGAGTTTGACTTGCTGATGACTGGCTTGTAGGATAGGATTCTTGCTACCTGTGAAGAACACCAGCTCGATTACGTGAATGACCCGACAAACTTCCAGCCCGAGATCACTTTAAGAAATGCAATCAGGCAAATGCTGACCCTGCAGGAAGAGGGCAAAGATATGGTGACATCTTGTTTCGAATAAATATCAAGCATCACTTATTATTACACAGTCTGCACTTTCTGGGCTACCACAACATATATCTGGTTCCCTCGATAAAATAAAGATAGCTGCAGCTGACCTCCAGGAAACCACAATGGATCTCGAAGGTGGATTGCATCAGCTTCATGGGGCAGTGAAGGTTCTTTCGTCGCGACTCGAGGACGTTGATAACGAGGGTGAGCAATCACTGCATCAAATACCCTCAGATCAGGATTCATGTCTCTATTAGTTACGTTCCACCTCAAAAACCTGACGCTCCCTTCCCCTCCAAGTACTCTCATCCTTTCCTCGCACGCGCTGCCTGATGTCGTGGATCCAACCGTTCGTCTTGCTTTCGTCCTTCGGGTCATGCGCTATGTATCGTTCCATCCGTGGGGATCTCTGCGTGCGGACGGCAACCGACGTAGATCTAGCGTACAACGCATCATCGATACTCTGTGGCAGTCCGACGGTGCCCCACCATTCACTGCAGGTGGTGGAGTGCTTTGGCAGCCTGTGATATTCAGCGCTAAGAGACGACTTCGAGTGGGCACTCAGTGTCTTGGTCGTCAATTACAACCAGGCGAGAGATTTGCCTGGATGGCATCTAGACTACCTGCTGTTCCCTACAACATGTTGGACACTGCAAAATTATCTTCAAAGTTGGATGTCGATATCACGGAACGCCTTGCAATTGCCATCAGTCGCGGTGACTACTCTTTGGAGGTCCTCTTCGACTGCCGTTTCCTTGTGCGGTTTGATCTATCACAGATTCCAGAAACGGTGGTCGAAGCTCTACAAAAATACCAGGAGACGGGGGTGAACGTGCGAATTAAGCCTCACACGAAGTATTATTGGCCCAAGGTGGTGTTGCAAAAACCTTCTTATCCTGACACCACATATGCTACACTGATGGACAACGGACAAATAGACACATTCGGATACCCACCTTGGGTAACCATGGAATACATAAGGCTGTTGGACGCGACCTAGCCCATAATTTATACCCTTACATGTACATTACAGTACACTACGACGGTGCCGAATCGTTATCATAGCCGAGCCTTCCCCGTACATCTGGCCTGCAAAAACGCTTCGAAAACGCTACACCAAACCTGGGGATCGAAGTACTCGACCCAATCATGACCGAAACGAAGAGTCGGTACCGAACCTGGTGCATCTCCCACTGGCACCACACGCGCCCATGGAATAAGCCTCAAAAATTCCTGAACATTAGAGAAAGGCAGGATCTGATCAAGTTCACCGTGGATGATTATGAATTGGGTATCCGGCGACAGGCGAGAATGAAATCCAGTAAAATCAAATCGAGAGGATGCTCGTCTTTGCTGTACTGTGCAGGTGTAAATATTGAGATAAGAGGGCTCGGAGAAGGATACCTACATATGGTCTTGAATGGTCTGAGAATTGCATGATTTTAGTCAACATTGACAATCCCGAATAAAGGCAAGAGTACAACCTGCCAATCAACCCGCGATCTATGATCTCTTCTATTCTCTGCTGGTTGGCTTCACTAGCAAACCACTCGGGGTCATAGTTGGGGGGCATACTGAGGCGCACAGTCTCCCTGATTATTTCACGTGTCAAAGGTCCTTTCGGTCTGCTCGCGAACTTCAGTCCGTATCTTGGATCCATGTTGGGGGTGGATGTCGTGCAAGCGAGTACAACGTGTGTTGGACGAAAACGTAGGGGGGTCGGGTTCGTACGATGAAAGGGTAAGAATAAAAGACTCTGGACAATAATGCCTTGTGCACGTGAGGTACGAGCTATGGTGTGAGTTGCTTGACTAGGACCTACCTCCCATGGAATGTCCGCAGAGAGCAACCTCACTCCATTGAAGATGCTGAATGAGAGAGAGGAGGTCTCTTGCTAGTGTTTCGATAGTAAAAGGATCATCTTTGCGAGCCTTGGAATCCCCCATGCCCCTGCCATGATTAAAGAAGGAGTCAGAAAGCAATCCTCAACATTTACCTATGGTCATAGATCAACACTATCAAGTCAATTGATACACATCAATTGTTCGATGTGTAATAACCACGCACCTTGTCGATATTTAGCTAGTAGCGATGATACTTTCTCCGTGTCCCCTCGACAGGATGTTATGCCACCGACGAACACGAGCGGCACTGATACCCCTCTGTGGTCAGAGCCCAGCACCTCATATGCTAACCGAGTTCCATCTGAAAGTTGCAAGATGGAGTGATCGCTCATCGTAGCCTTGTGACAAATTCGGTGACAAGCCGCCTACACGATAGCGATATCTGGTGAGAAGGAGATGCCACACGGCCCAACAATAATATTGATGTGCAGGTTATGCGACCATGACTTGAATTTGAAGGTCCGACTCGGACACGGATGGCCTTTAACTAAACGCTTAGCCTGCATCAGGCTCTCAGCTTCATCACGATTTTCCAGTGTTCGAAATTGTCCTATTTTTTAAATTGGCAGTACACATCTCACATGCGCACAAGCTTGCAATTCAAGGCCCCTCCTCAAAATCTGGGGTGTTCCAACTTTGCCGCATTCAGCGACATATCGGAAACTTGACAGTGCAACGAAATCATTGATGGTCACTGTTCTCACATTATCACCCAATCAGATCGTCGAGGTCTGGTAATAGTCGAGTTCAGCTCGAGCCACATCATCGGGCAGAGTGCCAGCACCAAAGTAACTGGTGCTTCCCGGCGACGCAGGTCGTTCCTTACCGCTCGCTCCGAAAGTGTTTCGTTGCGAATGGTAAGTTGTATTATTAACTAGATATTATGATCACTGTTTAAATTTTTCGTACTGATCTGCCAACAAACCTCGAGCAGCGGTACGTTCAGCCGTAGTACTTGGTCTGGTTGAGGTATCATACACCACTAAATTTATCCTTTTGACAGGACTCGCTCTTCTGGTGACGCGGCAGATGGGGACCTGTTGATTGCCTCTTTAGTGGGCTAACATCTTGGCAGGTGGTGTTTTGATATTGTCGCTGCAAGGTGGTTCGATGCTAAATGCAAAGTTTGCGAAACCCACCTGGGGATCCCATTTTCCTTCTGCTTTCGGTATCGTATTCCTTTTCGACTGATTCTTATGGCGGCCTAGCTCTTGCAAGACTCCACAGAATGAAGTCAGCCCTCCCCTCTTCATAATGGTAGGTGTCGCAGGAGGAACTTACTGGCCCTGCCAGTGTGCGGTACGACATTCAGTACCATCAATTGTCACATTCGACAGTCCTAAACACTTATCATCATCCTAAAATGCAGCGCCTATATAAGTACCCTCTCACGATCTGTTTGATAACCCTACGTACTTTACATCACGGCACAGCTGTGTGCTGTGTTAATGCAATGTCATACACCGGTGCGATTTTTGCAATGAGTTACTTCCGAGTAAGGAATAGTGAACGTGCGGAGGTAGCGGTGACAGCTTTCATTGAGCGTATGAGAAGTTCGGACTAGTCGGTAACTCACCCACGTTTTCCATTTTTCTTCTTTCTCTTTTGATTTTTGTCAGATCGCTCTGATCAATCAGTAGTTACTCTCTCTGGTCGGTCTCTCCAGTGAAGACGTAAAAATTATCGCCGATGTCATCGCAGGGGACACATCAGATTTCCCCTCCTCCTGTACCAGCCTCTCCTCCTCTAACTGGTGGTGTCCGCCGTCATCACACGATCTCAGCATCATCTCGCACAGCAAGGGCTGGTGCCCGTGCAACCATTTGTGAAGAAACACAAGAGCAACAACTATGGAATGATGACGAGCCCGTTGATGAGGATTGGGTTGGTGGAGTTGGCGCAGTGGGAGAGAAAACAGTCTCATTGCACCGACAAAGCTCTCTCCCCACCAAGTATAAAGGTATGTGAAAGTTACATTAGATCCCTGCTCATAGCTTACCGTTATAATCCTGCCAGCTTTCCACGGGCAGAAAAGCTCACGACAGGCAGGGAATCTCACTCCAAGGACTATGAATAGTTTGTCCGCTATCGCTGGCCACGAAGGCGATGAAGAGGACTGGGAAAGCGAAATGAGAGGGTTTCAGAATGATGACGAAGTAGGTCACTGCTTAATTTACATCCACATCCTCCACGCTACTGGTGGACTCCTCCCCACGGATATTCCAATATAGAACTTGCCGCTCCTCTTCTTTCTATTAGCAACTTTTATGCTCACCCGTCTTTCTACAGCACGATATGTCCAACTCTGAGTCTGCCCAGCATCAACAACTCGTTGACGCCCAATCACAATCGTCTACGGGCAATCCATCCCCTCTGTCACCTCAATATTCAACTTCGCACGTCCCTTCCCCGCCTCCCGCTGGGTCGGGCGTGCGGCGTCACCAGAGCCTGACTTATGGGGCTCAGAGTGGTGTCAGGCAAATGACCTCTTCGGGGCTCAAGCGTGCTGGGACTGTTCAAGGAAGTGGACGCCATCCCCCGGTCGGACATAGCCCCAGCCCCCCACATGGAGAGGAAGAGTATATCGAGGAACAGGAGCTTGTCAATCCTTACGAAGACGAATCCTACTTTGCTTCCCGGTCCCCTGCACCCGCACAACAGCAACAGCAATATGCTGGCCAAGGACAGTATCCAACAAGCCCTATGGGGCGGTCCTCTCCGTGGAACACACCCGGAACTGGGGAGTGGCGAACCCCTGGCGGATCGTTCTCTGCGGCAGGAACTGGAAATCCTGACGAACTCGCGCGTGCTCTGTCCGGCCTCGAAATCAGCAACAACCTCTATGTTAGTAATATGGGATATCAGGCAGGACAATCTGCCCATCCTCCCCGATTTCAACCCACTCATCCACCTCCCGCCCTTTCTCCTGGTATGCGATCGGGTAACGTGCAGGGCGCCGGTAACGGCTCCCGCAAATTGCAGTTGAACACTGAACTTGATGGACGCAAGACCCCAACTGCACAGCCCGGACCGGCGCCTGGCAGCGTTCCCGCATACGCCCAGTCCATTGGAGCTCAACAGCAAATGCATCAATCGCGTGCTGGTTCCATGAACGACGCTGAACGTGCAATGACTGCCACCAGTACTACGTCTTGGGAGCAAAAAGAGAAGCTTGGTCAACGCACATCTAACCCCAACCTGAACTACCGATACAATCAGGGTCAAAAAGGCAACATCCCCAATGTACCATCCATTCCTTCGCAGTATCTTAATCAACAAAGTGGTCAAGCTCCGAGAATGGGGAATTCATTTGGCCAGGGACAGACACAAGGTGACAACAACACCCAACCCGTTCCCGGGTTCGTCAACACTCCGGTTGACGTTCCGACCCTGATTGCTGGAAAGGGTTACAATCCGCCCAATTTCGATGTTCGCCCTGGTTTCGTATGTTCTCATTGTCTTTGGATGTCACTACCTTAATTAAACACACTGCCCAGGCCCGCTATTTTGTCATCAAGTCATACACAGAAGATGATGTTCACAAATCTCTGAAGTACGAGATATGGAGTTCCACTGATCCCGGAAACAAGAGACTTGACAAAGCCTTCAAAGAATGTGGTGGGAGGGGTCCCATCTACCTTTTCTTCAGCGTGAATGCTAGGCAAGTGATTTTGTGATTCAATGCTAACATATACTCACCGTCACCCCCAGCGGACATTTTTGCGGGATGGCAGAAATGTTAACTCCAGTGCGTATCTTTTGCTCTTGGACCTCTAAAGGTTAACATCATCTTCCCTATAGGTGGATTACACTAGAAGCAGTACAGTATGGGCGTCGGACAAATGGAAAGGTGTGTTCAAAGTGCGATGGATCTTCGTTCGTGATATTCCGAATGCCAATTTGAGGCACATCCGCTTGAAGTAAGCTGCCACGCGAACAGAAGAGCTTGTCTGCTTACCTTTCGGTTAGCAACACTCAAGAACGCAAGCCGGTGACAAACTCCCGAGATACCCAGGAGCTGTTACCTGAAGCTGGTCAAGAGATGCTCCGTATCTTCCACACGCACCCTGCGAGAACTTCTCTGCTGCAGGACTTTGCCTTTTATGAGGTGCGTAATGGAGTTTGCATTTGGGTTGGTGTTCATGTCGCTAGCAGCTTCAGGCGATGCAGAAGATGCAGGTGAATCAGCAGCAACATCAACAAGGGGGACCATCCGATGGTCCCACACCACCATCGCAATCTCCTCCCCCACAGCAGGCTATGTTCTCGATGAACATGGCGAACATGGCGAACATGGCGAACACCCCTGCTATGTACGGCGCAATGTCGCCGGCCATGGGTGGTGCCTTGTCTCCACATTTGCTCTCCATGCAAATGGGGATGGGCATGATGAGCCCGCCCTTCGGTATGCAGCAGACTCAGGCAATGCACCAGAGTGTCATGCGTCACCCCAGCCCTGGGCCCCCTGGACAGAATTTCATGGGTATGGGCAGTGTGCCCTACTGAAGCTAGCGTCTTCACGATTTATGACCTTTCCCTTTCCCTCTGCAGAGAAATGCGAAAAGTTCCTCGATCACTAACACTGGATATAGATTACTATGTTTTGCGCTGAATGTACTTCCTAGTTTGTATATCCGTTACCATGTTAAGTCTCTCCATCTCTCCATCTCTCCATCTTTTTCTTTCTAGTCCAATCATGTAACCATAGCCTCTCTTGTCTCCCTTGTCGCACATTCATCAAGACCGAATATGCTGTCATTATCGCTAATTACACTGCAGCTGTACAACGGCCATGGACATGGGACTTTGAATGGACGTGGATATCCGCTTGTTCGCTACATTGTAACTGTTTTGCCTGCTATTCCCTATCTATATTACACTGGTATTGCAGAAGTCGAGAATTTTACTGCTATTTCCACCACATTACAATCTACTGTCTGTCCGCCTGTAACAGCTCGTGCAACACTTGGGCCGTCCTCAATGCGAAAGAAGGGTCATTGATATCCACATCAAGCTCTTCCACTGGGCACGACAAACCACTCTTCAGTGCATCCAGTAGTGCACCGTCCGCTTCAGCGTCGCGAAATGGACCTTCGTCTTTATCGATACCCGAGAAACCTCGCAAGGGCAGGATAACGCGTGTCTTATTGATGGGCGCTCCCTTCAGCTTTTCTACCATGATCTGGCCGAGCTTTGAGCACTCCTCACGGGAGGTACGCATGAGAGTGACTGAAGAGTTGTGATAATGGAATTGTCGCTCCTGGAACTGTTTCGGAATGGTATCCGCTGGTCCGAAATTGACCATATCCAAGGCTCCCACCGATACCACCTGTGGAATACCACAGCTTGCTGCTGCCTCAAGGCGATGAGCACCAGCAGTGAGTACACCACCCACTAGTTCATCCGCAAGCTCAGTAGTAGTGATGTCAAGGACCCCAACAAAATGACCCTCGCGGACGAGTCTCTCCATTGCTAAGCCCCCGGCACCTGTGGCATGGAACGTGATTACAGCGTATCCCAGCTCCTCCAGCTTCTGGGTAGCTATCTGCACACATGGAGTGGTCAAGCCAAACATGCTGACTGCAATAGTCGGGCGTGGTGACTTTAAATCCACACGAGTAAGAGAATGTTTCGCCATCCCTGAGATGGCATGCGCTGCGTTTCCTAGGATGACTTCTAGTATTGGATTCATGCCGGCGACGTCGACGACAGAATACATCATTGTGATATCTGTTTCACCCACATAGTGGGCAACGTTCCCCGATGCCATGGTGGACACCATCAGCTTAGGAAAGCCGATGGGTAAGGCATCTCGGAACGCTTTCGTGCAGACGCTCGTATTACCCGAACCTCCCGCGCCGATGACACCTGCGATACTCTGAGTTGAGTGTAGACGTGCCAGAAGCTGCGTTAAGGCAATGGTCATAGTCTCCAGGGCTTCTTTGTGGGAAGATGTGTTATGTGCAGTTGTTGCACATTCCCTCAACACATCTAAGCGGGGAATGTCGATATCCCGCACACCAGATGGATGATAGGACCCGATATCGATCAGAATAGCATTGCAGACGGCAGTTGACTGAACAGTACGTTTAAGGAAGAGAAGAGCCTCTAATTTGGTATCGCAGGTACCTATAACTGCGACAGTGGGTGGCATCGTTGACGCAAATCTGGGAGACCTTAGTAGCGCAACACGCTTGACGTTATGAATATGGAGTCTAGTAGGCGCCGCCCCGGATTATGTCATACATGTGGATTCGAGACAGAGCTCGTTTTGCTCGTGGAAAAATACAAGGCACTATTCTCGTCAGAGGTCCACGATGACGGGGAAAGTGACATCAAAGCGACAGCAAGTGCTAGAGCGGCTGAGAGAAAACATCAGCCGAGGGATGGCGATTGTTGGCGGGGGTGCAGGTATTGGGCTGAGTGCAAAGACACAAGAGGCAGGAGGAATTGACCTCATCATCCTTTACAACTCGGGTCGCTATCGGATGGCTGGTAGAGGGTCCTTGGCGGTGCGTAATTTTGTTATCTTCGCAGAAAACCAGCTGATTGGTCGTTCAGGGTCTAATGCCTTACGGCGACGCGAATGCCATCATGCTAGAAATGGCCCGTGAAACTCTGACCATCGTGAAGGATACGGCGGTCTTAGCAGGCATATGCGGAACGGACCCATTTCGGGATATGTCACAGCTGCTGAAGGAGGTCAAAAACCTGGGCTTTACCGGAGTCCAGAACTTCCCTACTGTTGGCCTCATTGACGGTGTATTTCGACAGAACCTGGAGGAAACAGGAATGAGCTATGAGAAGGAGGTTGAAATGATCCGAATGGCACACGAACTCGATCTGCTGACGACACCATACGTCTTCAATGTCGACGAGGCCGAACGAATGGCGAGGGCAGGAGCTGATGTCATCGTAGCTCATATGGGCCTCACGACGAGCGGTACTATTGGTGCCAAAACTGCGTTGGCCCTCGATGATTGCGTGGTCCGGGTCAAGAGGATTCTGGATGCAGCTGTGAAGATCAAACCAGAAATTATAGTTCTTTGCCACGGTGGTCCCATTGCCACCCCAACAGACGCAAAATATGTCATTGAAAGGGTTCCGGGCATTCATGGCTTCTTTGGTGCTAGTTCACTTGAGCGGCTGCCAGTCGAGTCCGCCATGAAGGAGGTTGCTCAGGAATTTAAATCAATCCGTTTACCTGCCCGTCTGGTAAGAATAACAAAACCATATTCAAGTGTCAGTACTGACCATGATCCGACAGTAAAGCACACAGTAATCGCATTGTAAATGCACGAGACCGTTGTCGATTTATTGCTGACAGGAGACATCTACTGAGTCTGTGCCTACCAGTAACCAGTGACACTTCATGCCATTAGCACTAGATCTTGAATTTATTCAAACAGCTGAGAAATGAATGATCTGATAATAGTTGCTGGAATGCAGGCTGAAAATTGTGTGATGGACCATGGCCAAATATAACAACCACTGAAATTCAAGTTGAATCTGCCACAATTTGGTAGCAGCAACTAAGACGCGACTTGCGGTTGACTTGCGGAATCAACAAAGCAAAACAAGATCCTGACTGTCAAGTTGGACCACAGTACCACTAGTGACAAGCATCTGTTGACGCGTTGTTATCCCATAGCTTTTAGCCCAACTGCGTTCAAGCGGCCCACAAGTTTTCGAAGTCAGAATGGCGCTCCTTTCAGACCGTCAAAAAGAAGAACTGTGCGTGAACCGGGCTCCGGGACCGTTGTACACTACTGACCGTGACCGTGCATCGATGAAGACATAAATCCATGCTAGAGTACCTGCATACGAGCAATTTCACAGCAGCTTACAATGCACTAAAGGAGGACACTGGGGTAGAGTATACACCGGACCCTAAGGCTAAGTATGCGGGTCTTTTGGAGAAGAAATGGACCAGCGTCATACGGCTACAGAAGAAGGTGCGTTCCGAGATGTGCATCTATCATCGTGTTGATGATCGAACTCATGTGTCATTGCAGATCATGGATCTCGAGACCCGAAACGCATCTCTTCAAGAAGAATTATCCATTGCTCCATCAAAACGTGCCGCAATGCAGGCAGATTGGGTACCTCGCGCCCCCGCAGCACACGTATTGACTGGCCACCGAGGTCACATCACACGCGTCGCTTTCCATCCACAATACTCGATATTAGCCTCTGCAAGCGAGGATGCAACAGTGAAGATATGGGACTGGGAGACAGGCGAGTTCGAACGGACATTAAAGGGACACCACCGTGCCGTCCATGATGTCGATTTTGACCACAAGGGACACTTACTCGGTGAATGGCATGTACATATGTGAGGGCACCGCTGACGAGTCCCATCGGTGATGATATTTACAGTGACATGTTCCTCTGACCTATTTATCAAGATATGGGACTCTGAGAATGAGTGGAAGAACACGAAGACACTATCAGGGCATGATCATTCGGTATCATCGGTGCGATTTATGCCAGGAGATCAATATATCGTCAGTGCAAGTCGAGACAGCACAATTCGCGTTTTCGATGTTGCATCAACGTAGGACTGTCCTCCCGCATCTATTCGAGGGAGCTGACTTCACATATGATAAAAGACATCTAGTACGAACGATCTCCGGCCATTCAGAGTGGGTCCGTTGCGCGGTACCCTCAGATGACGGCCGGCTACTTGCAAGCGCGTCAAAAGACAAGGTGAGCATTCATTTTTCATTCACCCAACATTCTTTCATATTCGGGACTTCAGACCGCGAAACTATGGGATCCCCTGACGGGAGAATGCAAAGGAGAGCTAAGAGGGCATGATAATGAGCTGGAAGCGGTTTGCTTTGCACCCGTGGCTGCATACGCTGCCATTCGCGAGCTTGCGGGTCTGCCAGTAAGACCAGATAACTACCAGCAGTAATTGCGCATCTCAAAACATCCCTATCTAGAATGTGGGTCCCAAGGGTCCTGGGGCTTATGTCGCTACTGGATCACGAGACAAGACCGTCAAGCTTTGGGACGTTCAGAGCGGACAGATGATTAAGAACCTCGTGTGTATGCTCTCCTTTACCGCAGACGCCTTCTAATTTCCCCTAGGCCGGACATGACAACTGGGTGCGTGCACTTGTCTTCCACCCCTCCGGCAAGCTCCTTTTGTCGGCGGCGGACGACAAGACAATACGCGTGTGGGAGTTGTCCACAGGCCGATGCATGAAGACCGTAGAGGCACATTCTCACTTTGTAGCAACGCTTGCATGGGGCCGGCAGAGGGTTTCCACGGCGAAATCAAACGGCACGGACGCGAAAGCTGGCGAAGCAGAAAAGCTTGTGAATGTTGTCGCGTCAGCTGGCGTTGACCAGATAATCAAGATATGGCTTCCATGATCCATTCACTTAGAGACCTTAAGCTACACTTTGAATTTTGGCAGTATTTGCGCTTTTGTACTTCTTTCCCATCCACTGCGAGGCCTTGGTGAGTTCTTGTGCCTTCCTCATGGGTATGGTAGCGGGGCTGATATACACTTCTAGTTTGACTACTAGGCACGGCGCATTGTACGACTCTCCTTACGACAAACCCATCACGATCATTCATCCACGAACTTTCTTCTTTCGCTCTCAAGAATCGGTTCCTTCGACATACCCATATTACTCCTATATATTCAGGTTGTAACAGCTATACAAGATAAAATCGGGATCTTCGCAAACGGGACAGAATGACACGGCAAATAAACTATGTGCTATTAAATCCACAGCACTCGGCATGATATGACTATCCTCGGGGCTCCCCAATGAGTTTGAACGTGGATCCGAACATCGCCTCATTTTGGTTTTGTCAGAGCACGTTATGGCCGACGAGTTTGATGCTACTGGAAGGATTTTGTCTTTGTGTCAAACCTATCTTCAGCGGCTACGCCAGATATTCGGATGTCTTTCTTACCTCTACCGGCGAAATGGCGGCCGTGGTCAAATGCCATCTCAAATATACGCGCTTTTCACCTTCAGGGAGATGTTTCTTGCTTTTGTATTTCAAACGATGGTATGCTCTCACAAACACCCTTCCAGCTAACAATCCAGAGTGTATGACGCTGAGCACAAAGCTGCGCGCTCGAAGTGGTCAATTACTCTATTGGTTTTTAGCCCCACCTGCACTATTCCGTCCCACGACGCACCTTCAAACATCTCGCTGTCTGTGCAAATACAACCATATTCGCCTATCTTAACGATACTGGAACATTGTGCTTGGTTGCCGCTTCCCACATCGGGATAGTTCCTTCCATCATCCACTAGCGTACCAGTGTCCCGACATATCCACAAATGGTTTTATCCCTTGTACTTTTTGCAAATAGTTGTGAGTGACACCATATTATCTACCCTTCCGATCGACTCTGATTCTTCGTTATCGTTATTCGCTTTGTCGTTGGGGGAGGTGCACACCCTTTCATGCACAAAGGGAGGAATGTATCAATTAACCCCGACGCACCCCCACAGAGGAAAACGGACATTGACGAACAAGATATCCGTTTTACCAGGTGTCCTGTGGGGGAACCATAGCATATCGCAGCAGGTAGACAGGAACAAGAAGCCTGGGCAATTTGCAAAAATTTACACCAACCACGTACGCGTAGGTATGCCATCTGTATCACCTGGGACTTATCTTTATTAGGGAACGGCTTCCGCTTTCACGCATGGGCTGAGTGCGCTGATACAAACCAAATTTGTATCGACGCGCCTTTCCCGTTCACTGATCAGATTCAGAACGGGGTCAGGCCTGAAATGAAGTTCGACAGCTTCCCAGGACTCGTTACAACTGTACGTTGCTCGATTTCGTTGAATCCTTGCCAAGGACCTTACATAACACTAGATAAGCGATAAGTCCCTTTCCTTCCATGTTTGTGCTGAAAAAAAATGCAGTATATTAAATACGCCCCATCAGACGAGGTCAAATGATCCCAAATGAAACGGTAGCGCCGTAGTGGTGTGAACGCAGACTCAAGCACAGTGCTAAATTGATCTCACATGAGATGATATGCAGGCATTTACAACGAAACAGTAGTGAAACATCATTTTTTATGTCGTAGCCCATCACATAAAGTATTACAACCTTAATCAGTCTTAATTTTTGCTACACGACCCAAAATTAGTCTTCGGGAGCGATTCGGCAATGTCCGTAATACTTGGTGTTGAGCATATTGTGAGATTTGTGTGAAGTACACTAGTCTCGTCAACAACCGCGATGGCGCCCTCGTCGTCCTCGTCGTCGTCGGGCGCGTCGACGTCCGTGCAAGTCGGTGAG
The DNA here is from genome assembly GCA_011800875.2 of Suillus brevipes Sb2. NCBI lineage: Eukaryota > Fungi > Basidiomycota > Agaricomycetes > Boletales > Suillaceae > Suillus > Suillus brevipes. The sequence continues at coordinate 217,887 of JRHT02000029.1, read as the reverse complement.
CTTTGCACCACACCTTTTATTATACCTTTGTTGATTTTTTGAATACAGCTCTGCGCATACGGCCAACGACTACACAGGACACTGTATCCATTCCCGCTCGTTTTCAACGGACTGTCATTCATGGAACGTCTTCTACTATCGTGACCGTAGATGCTTCCTCCGCTGCCCCTACTGCATCTGGTTCTGCTACTGCCGTCGCAACTCCATCCACTGCCGTCGGGAAAAAGCAGGTGTTCACTTTCGATCAAGTCCATCCTCCTACCGTTACCCAGCATTCACTCTTCACAAGCACTGCCCAGCCCCTCATCTCGCGTTTCATGGAAGGATTTAATTGTACAATTCTCGCCTATGGACAAACAAGCAGCGGAAAGACATTTACCATGACTGGTGTGGACCTTGATGCGGACCCCTCAGATCCTAATAATGGCATGGGCATCATACCGAGAGCTGTGTCTACTATATTCTCGCAGGCGAGAAAACTTAAAGAACAACGTGGCGGGACCTGGAATTACAGCATCAAAGGGTCATTTATAGAAGTGTATAACGAGGATTTGATCGACTTGCTCAGTTCCGACGAGGCAACTGGGCTGCGGCGCGAGGTACAGATTAGAGAAGGGAAAGATGGGTCCATAATTTGGGGCGGCCTACGTGAAGTGACGGTGCGAAATAGCAATGAAGTCATGCAGTAAGTCTTCTTCCTTAAGCAGTGACTTAGCTGAGAAGACGAATTGCGTAGCCTTATCCGCCAGGGAACCGCGATAAGAAGAACGAATGAAACGGATATGAACGCTCAATCGTCTCGTTCGCATGCAATCTTTTCTCTGACACTGACTCAGAAGAAATACACTGGGTCAGGCATACCACCTCGTTCATCTTCACCATTACCACCTGGTGGCCGTTCCCCTTCGCGTCTTGCTCGTCCAGGATCATTATACACAAGTGGTAGTTCTCCTAATGCAAGAGTGTCGTCGCCTACTATGGGTAGGCCATCGACTCCAAGCTTCCAAGTAGCTATGGGACGAGGCGGGGGACTGCGTCCTGCAAGTTCTCTTGGTCTTCGTCCCCCTGATAACCGGCAAGATGACGATGAGAGCGGCGAGTGGACCACTATAGTGTCCAAGTTTCACTTCGTCGACCTGGCTGGTTCGGAGCGCGTATGTTATGCGTGCAATTTCGGTATCGACATTTTGATATACTAACTTCCATTACAGTTAAAACGTACCGCTGCTGCGGGAGAGCGAATTAGAGAGGGAATCTCTATCAACAGCGGCCTTCTCGCTCTTGGTAACGTCATATCAGCGCTAGGTGACCCTTCCCGTGCGAAGTCGCATACTAACTCTCACGTCCCCTATCGCGACTCCAAGCTCACCCGCCTCCTTCAAGACTCGCTTGGGGGCAATGCACACACTCTCATGATCGCTTGTGTCAGTCCCACGGAGTGGAACGTTGCTGAAACTGTCAACACTTTGAAGTATGCCAACCGTGCCCGAAATATCAAGAACCGTGCCGTTGTCAACGAACGTGAAGATGGTTGGGATGATATTGAATGGCTACAAGGAACGGTCACGCGTCTTCGCAAGGAGGTCAAACAACTCAAAGATGGTGGCACCATCATTTCTTCTAGCTCTGCGAACTCCTCTGGTGAGGTGACAGAGGGGAACTCCAAAAAGATCCTTGCGCAAATGACAGACCTTCAGAACAATTACGAGAGTCTGCGCGAGAAATACGTGGAGCGGACGGAAGACCTGACTCGCTTGCGTCGCGAGATTGGTGAGCGTCACCGTACGTCATCTGGTGGAACTGTTGGCGGTACGGCCAAATACGAAGAGATCGTTGGACCAGTCATCGAGGAATACGAGAAAACCATCAGCGCCATGGAGGCTGAGTTAGGCCTCAATCGCGCTGCGCTCAGACTCACCAATGACATGATGGAGGAAAAAGAAGAAGAGCTTGCCCAGATCACCGAGAGACATTCTGCCACTGAATTATACGTTGAGGAGCTCCGCACGCGGCTGGCGAAGCTTACGGAACGGGAAGCATCGACTGAGGTTCGCGATGAGCTTATTAAATCAAAGCACATTTCTAATCAGATTCATTCAATGCAGGCTTACGTCCGTGACCTAGAGGAGAAGATGAAGTGTTGTGATGAAACATCCATGTCATCGAGCGAGTCACTAACCGACCTGAAGCGCGAGGTCTCCCGTTATAAAGAGGCTGAGCTGCATTCAGCCTCGTACATAGCTGACCTCGAATCTCGCCTCGCCCGCTCCGATGAATCGGTGCTAACCTTGCAACAGACCATCGAGCGACTCGAGAATGACTGTGAACGTCGAAGAGAAGAGGTAGAGGCTCTGACATCACGCTTGGAGACTCTTAGCCAGGACGGTGCTAGTTGGCGGACTGATCTCGAAGAAAGGGAGAGGAAGGTTAAAGAACTGGAGCAGAAGATGGAAGCCTGGGAGCGAAAGAGGAAAGAAGCCAACGAAGATCGCATTCGGCTTGGTGACGTGGTTGGTGAGGTCGAGCTGGCGAAACGTAGTCTCGAGTCCTTGAACGGCAGGAGCACCAAAGTCAATTTCCCTAGTACTTCCGGTGCCAGCACGCCTGCCGCTATGGACCTTTCCGTTGAGAATCAACTGGTCTCCCTGCGGCAAACTCACACCGCGACACTCATAGATCTTTCGTCTATTTCGAAGAAGTACCAGGACGCCCTCCAGGAGATTGCTGATCTTGCTGCTCAAATTCAGGAAGCTAAACTCAGCAATCCAACGATCCCGGAGACTTCGGCCGTTGATAAAGTAGACACCCCACTTTTCCGTCGTCGAATGTCCTCCAAGAGTCGAGAAGGTCTTGCTGACCCTCCATATGATGCAGCTGGTCGACGTCTTTTCTTCAGGCATGCAGCCTCCGTAGAGTCCCTTCATGGAAGGTATGTTTCGAATATTATAGGTCTTTCATCAAGGTTGATTTTTTTGCAGGGCATTACCTCAGTCGCTGCCGCAATCGCTTTCGCTTTCACAGGAGCTCTCATCAGCAAGGTCTCGAGAAGCTTCGGTATCGAGCCACGGAAGTTGTAGTTCTGTTTCGCATCCTCCATCGCATCGTCCGAACCTTTCCATCTCTCTTTCCAGTGTTACTGGCGCCACCACTCCCACTGAACAACGCTCTGCGGTGAGCATGGAGAAGGAGATCATGCGCTTGCAAGAGGTTCTTAGGGAGCGTGAAGCTGAAATTAGCGCTCTTGAGTCTTCGCTGAAGGAAAAGGAACAGGCAGCGCCAACTCCGATTGAACCGCATGCTCCTCAATCCACAGAGGCCGACGATATGACACACCTTTCGCCCAAGACGATTCAGAAGTTCGACGCTGTTCGAAAGAGCATGAAGCTACATCACGATCTTATCCCTGATGTCGACGATGATGCGCCTGATAACGATGTCGACGAATCGCTTGACAGGTTAAATGAACTTATGCTGTATGTTTATAGCCTGTGTCCTATTCTATTTTCTCACTCCTCATCCATTGTTTAGGTCTATGGCCCAGAAGGAATCGCAGCACAAAGAACTCGTTGACTCCCTTCACGGTCAACTTGCTCAGGTACAACGGGCGCACGATGAGTTAAACACTCTTTCTAGGGATCAGGTAGGCGGAAAAATCGACTAGTATGACTTCCAGACACTGATGGCATACAGGCACTGAACATGTCGACCGAGCTTGAAGGTCTTCGTGCCAAACACCACGAGGATCTTTGGGAGTTGGATGCAGTTAAGCAGCGTGAGACAGAGCTCCTCGAATCCATCAAGATAGCTCAAGAGAGCCACGCCGCCGAGCTTGCTGAGCTAAGGTCCGAGCACGAAGATGCTCTTCGCGCGAAAGGCATCGAGATTGAGGAATTAATCGCTCGCCTGAATGACGAGCATGCGACATCTCTTGGTACTTTACGAGATCAGCTGTCAGAGGCATCCACAGCTCTGGAGAAGGCCCTCGAGGAGCATGAGAGTGCGTTCGGCAAGCTCCAGGCTGAACACAACGAGGCCCTCCAGCGACACTCTCAAGAGGCTAAGGAGATTCTCGAGCGCACCGTCGAAGAGCATCAGTGTGCTATGGAAAAATCCAAGGCCGACCATGCAGAAGTCCTGAAGTCCAAAGACGAGCAAGTAGCTACCGACCTGCACCGCACCGAAGAGGAGTACTACAATGCGCTCACTAAACTTCGCAAGGACCACGCAGATGCTTTGCAAAGGCAAGCTACCGAAGCCGCTGCGATGCTTGAGCGCTTGCGCGAGGATCACGCTAGCGAGCTTCGCATGTCTGAGAAAGCTCGCGAATGCTCCTTGTCAGAGTCGGAATCATCTCGTGATTCGGCGCTCCGTGACCTTCAGGACGAGCATGCTGCTGCCGTTGCGAGAAAGGAGGCTGCATATGCGGAGGATGTAGAGAAACTCAAAAATGAACATGCACGTCTCCTTTCAAATAAAGAGGAGGACTACAGAGCAAGGCGTGAGCATTTGAAATCCGAGCATGCTACCGCCATGGCTGTTCTCAGGGAGGAGTCGGAAGCTCAAGTGGAGCAGCTCACGAAGGACCTGGCGCGTCTGGAAGAAGAAACAGCTACTACAGTTGCGAAGTTGCGCGAGGAGCATATATCTGCTACTCAGGTTCTGACAGAACAGCATGCAGTTTCACTGCTGCAAATCACTCGCGGTCACGAGGAAGAGATTGCTCGGCTCAAGTTGTCGCATGCCTCTGAACTTGACGACGCGGTTGCAAAGGTTCAGGAAGAACACGCATCCCTCCTCACCTCCCACGCAGCGGCAATCGCGAATCTCAAATCTGAACACCAGATGTCACTCGCCGAAGTTCAAGCGTCCCTTGTCGCTGCTCAAGAAAAGCACGCTTCCGACCTCCAAGAGTCTCGAACAATAAGTGAGCGTATGCTTGCTGAAGAACGGGAACGCCTTGCTGCTACTGTCGCCGAACTTGAGCAGGAACACTCTGATGAGCGTGATGCTCTCCGCAAGGAGCAAGATCTTCTCCATCAAAAACTAGAGTCCCACAAAGTCGCGATCTTGGATGTTCAGGAGCAAAGCGAACGAGGAGTACTTGCAGAGAGGCAGCGTTCACAGTCGGCAGTAACTGAACTCGAGGAGAAGCACTCTGCTGAACGCAACATGATGCGCGAGGGCTACGAAACGCTTGTTCAGGAGCTTGAGGCTCACAAAGCTGCCGCAAGCGACTTCGTGGCTGTACGAGCACGGCACGAATTGGCCGTGTCCGAACAGACGTCCGCGATGGCATCCTTGGAGAAAAGCTTGGCTAGTGCACAATCAGATAAAGCCGACCTTCAGACACAGGTTACCAAACTGATGGCTGAACTGGAGAAGACACGGTCAGAACGGGCCACGTTTATGCAGGAAGCATCTAAGCGCGAGTCAATGGTTGACGAGCTTGACAGACACCGCTCCCTTATCGCCGAGATGCAAGAGAATCTTCAGCGCGTCAAGGACGAGAAAGATAACTTGCAAATGGAGAGGAATAAGCAGGAGACTGCTATGCGCGACATTCAAATGCAGATTGCACGCACACCGATTTCCCAGGAAACTTCGACACCACGGGCAACACCTGATCGCAATATCTCTTTTACTCGTCTCAACGGTATGGCTTCCAAGCTTCCTCCCCCCACACCCCCGCCATCTATGCCACCTCCACCAGCGCCGAAAACTCAGGAATCCCAGTTCAGTTTATCTACTCAATCCTCTACTATGTCTTCAAAAGACTCTACCGACTCTTCTGCTACGTCAGTTGCCTCCGTGCATACACCGGCTGGCCCCCAAGTGGACTCCAAGGCCATCGCCGCCAAGCTTGAGGACCAAGCGAAGCATATCAATGAACAGGAGGTGATGATCAAAACACTCAACAAACAGCTATCCCACTGTGAGAGTGATTTGGCTACTCACATGGACCTCGTGAGCACGCTAGAGACATCACTGAGTGATTCTGAGAAGAATCGTATGTATCCTTCCCTGCTTTCACTAGTGTTTGAGCTCACCGTTTATATTTGTCTCGTAGTCCGCAAAGCGCGCATGCAAGCAACGGAGCTTGCGAGGGAACGAGACTCGCTCAATTCCCAAATTGAGGGCCTTCGCAACGAGTTGCAGGAAGCGCGCCGTGAGGTTGTCACTGTTCGAAAATCGATTGTGGAAGAGAAACAGTCCCTCGAATCGCGTCTTGACGAGGAACGACGTGCAAAGGAACGTGCTCGTGCGCAGCTCGACTCCCGGATGGAGGAGCTACAGAAACGGAAATCGAAGTTTGCCTGCCTATAGCGTGCCTGTGAGTTGTTGCGACTCGTGTCGGGCCTCTATGCCTATCCTTTTTGCACCCTGCTTATTATACCAGTTTTTGCGAGCTGCGAGATCAGTTAGCGTTTGTGTCTTGTGTCTGATACCCCCTTGGCTGTGGAGCTAGTTTATCACGTCTACTATGGGTATCCCTGGTATGTTTGTCCGTACTGGCCCTGTTATAATACAATACAGTTCGGATTTTTGCTAACTCATGTTTCGGTTATGATCCGCTTTCGTTACCGTGGCGCCTATGTCGGTCGCTGTTCGCGAGTCATTCACAACGTGCCCTCGGACATTCAACATGGGAACCTATTAAAAAAATACTCCACGCTGTCTATGCGATACCAGCCTTGCAAGGCGTTTATGAATGTACAAGAATTGAAGTGTTTGAAGTTGATGATTTTGTTGTGAATGTTGACAATGGTTTGAGGGATAATCTTCCCCGCGGCCGTGTTCCCCGCAAATTTGAGGTGGAGAAATTTCGTAAGTAGTGTTGCTGTCGGACCGGCTTATTATGTAGCATACCAAGCCTAGGCTAAGGCGGCGACTTTAAAATTCCATTTCTCAACCAATCTTTGCCTCCTCCCACCCTCCGTCTCCCACATCGTTATGTCCTTTCGCTTTTTTGCTCGTGCTGTCCCCGCCGTCCAGCGGTCAACAGTCCTCACCCGCACCGTTCAGTCCTGTGTGAGATTCCAGAGTACCGCGTCAACAAAACCGAAACGAGTTCCCCGTGTTCTTCCTTCATTCTCTCTTGAGGGAAAGGCGAGTTTTTTAGTTTGTCGTTTAGTTCGATTGAGTTGTCTTAACTATCTATCAGGTCTGTCTAGTCACTGGTGCTGCCAGAGGTCTAGGTAATGAATTCTGTCGTGCATTCATACAATCGTTCGTCTTTCTGCACTACTTAATTTTACGACTGATCCATTTTGGATTCTAGGGGATGCACGGAACTGGCTATTGTTGACCTTAAGGAGAATGAGGCTCAAGCTGCTGCTGCTGAACTGGTCTCAAACGCATGCGGTTCGTAGTCTGTTGTGTGTTGACGACAATACTGAAGAGCATCAAGTTAACAGCGACATGACCCCGGAAGACTTTAACGTGATTGGCGTAGGATGCGACGTGTCATCAGAGTTATCTGTTCAGCGCGCATTTGAGCAAGTCATGGACACGTACGGGCGATTGGACTCGGTGGTTGCATCTGCAGGTGAATCCCTCCGTCTTCCGCACCAGTCATCAGGAACGCGAAATAATATGATGTGATGCACAGGAATTGTGGAGAACTATTCTGCATTTGAGTGAGTTGTGTCGGACGTGTGTTGGAGCGCTCCTTGGAGCTGACGACTGCATCATAGTTACCCATTCGACCGAATAAAGCGCTTGTATGACATCAACGTTCATGGAGCCTTCTTTACTGCGCGCGAAGCCGCTCGGAACATGATCCCTCAGGGAGGCGGCTCCATCGTCCTTGTTGCTAGTATGAGTGCATCGGTATGTTAATCTGTGGAGACGTCCCTCTATGCGAAATGCCACTGACGATGTGTCTCTCTGCAGATCATCAATATCCCGCAGGTGAGTCATTGATGCCGGGATAAACTCATCACGAGGATCTGACCCTGTATCTCCTCGGGAATAGCCGCAAACACCTTACAATGCTTCGAAAGCGGGTGCGTCCGCAATCTACCCTCCGTGGAAATTGCCAGGGTCACTGACACGATATCATTCTGATAGCGGTCCGTCATATGGCGTCAAGTTTGGGAGTTGAGTGGGCAAAGAAAGGAGTGCGAGTTAATACTCTGAGGTTCGTCTTACGTTTCTTGTTGCTAACTACGGGCTGATACGCGTCATGAAGTCCTGGCTATATGTTGACAAAGCTTACCAAAACAATCCTCGCCCACGACCAAGATCTGAAGGTTGGTGCACAATTGTAACCTTGCTCGCCTAAAAGCTAATGGTAGTACAGAAAACTTGGGAGAGTCTAACGCCTATGGGCAAGGTGAGATCGGCCTAGTTGATTTAGACGACCTACTGACTTGAAGAACTAGATGGGTGAACCAGAGGACTTGGCTGGTGCCATTGTCTTCTTGGCAAGTGACGCATCTAAATTTATGACTGGAGCGGAAGTTCGCGTGGATGGAGGCTACTGCGTCATCTAATCCATTGGTTCTTATTCTTGGATTGTGTGCGCGTGTCAAATGTTGGGAGTAGCATCACATAGAGTTTTTACTAGAGTAATTTCAGCTGTTTATAATATATGGTTTTATGGTGCACACACAAGTCTTGGTCGAATTTTTCTGGATGTTTCTAGATCTTATTACGTTCAAGACCCTTGAACTGAACTTGCGAGAACTGCGAGGAAAGTTATCGAACGGCCTAAAATGGGTTAACCGGCGGTATCAGTTGACGTTAACCTGCATGACATCATGGATAGGTATTTAGACTTTCCAGTTTCGCAAATTCCTGGGTTTTTCAGTCTTCTACCCTCTTTCAACCGGAGTCAAAATCATGTCCTTAAGTTCGCAACCCGCGAATCTCATCCATAGACCTGCTTCCTTGTCCAGATCCCAAGACACAGCACCCTCGCTATCTTCCCATGTCGCTGGCAACATACCCAATTCCACGTCCAATGCGGCGAACTCTGCATCTACCTTTGAATTCACCAAGCGGAAACGCTGGGCAGATCTTCTGATACATGAATTGTCAGAGGCGATTATTTTTGTGCTCTCCAACGAGTGCAAGGTCTTATTTTGCTCAAGGGCCGTCTCAGAATTACTGGGTTGGCGAGACGCAGAACTTATTGATAAAGATCTCGTCGACTTGGTCAACGGTAAACATGTTTGCTGTGTGTTAGTCGTGTTACCCGCGTGTGCTCATTTGTCATTCATTTCTTCAGGCGAAGATAAGCATGCTTTCCGTGCGTCGTTTGAACAATCACTGCGCTCGCGCATGGAAATGTTGTCCTACGTTCGCTTCAAGTGTCAAAACGAGTATACCTCTCCTGCAAAGGAGGTTCTCTTCGAAGTCAAGGGTTACCCTCACTACATTGATGACGAACAATACGCACGCTGCTTTTTCGCAGTGGCGAAACCCTACCCGAGTCGGAACACAGCAATGTAAGTGCATAAGCATGAATACATAATCAAATTTTAGTGCAGTTTTCCCGCCGTCTGATGGAACTTCTTTGCACTTACTAGGTTAAACACGTTCCTTGAGCTCAAGATTGAAAATGAACGGTTACAACAGCGCCTCGCAGACCTCAGAGTCCGAATGCCGCCACCTTCTATTGCCCATCCTGGTCATTCAAGTTCGATTGCTTCCATGTATTCCGCATCTTCCAGTTCTCGTGGACTCCCAACAGTGGCCCACCGCCCTGTTGGCGATTTGCCCGCCACGTGTTATACCAGCCATCAGACTAGCACGTCATATGATGATTTGGTGACACAAACAAATCACCATCAACCACGGAGCTTTACTGATCCTCCCAACGTGCTCACATACGGTAGCTACGCTCTTGCCGGTCAACAAGCGCAACATCCACCAGAAGACAATTACGGCGACGATGCTGCTAGAAGGAAAAAGGTGTGTATCGCTATTGGATGGGTCTGTTCGGATGAGCATTTGACCTTATCGGCAACCCAGATCCGCAAGATGCATGCCGCCGAACAGTACGTTTGTGTCACATGTGGGCGTACAGATTCCCCAGAATGGCGCAAGGTCTGTCACTTGTTCCTCTCATCTTCCGTGGTTAACTTTTGCCTACATCTTCTCAGGGCCCACAAGGGCCAAAAACCCTTTGCAACGCCTGTGGCTTGCGATGGGCAAAACAAGTACGCACTAAACAGGATGAGGAACAGCCTAGTGCTGGACCTAGCACCTGAGTTTTGTGCCGTGCCATTCGGCACGTCGCGCCTGTTAGCTCACCGCCTGTCACGGACAAATTTTCCTCTAAGTTGATGTTGAGGACATGGCTGTGTAGTGGCGTGCGGCCATCTTGTCGATGACAACTGCGAGAACTTGAATTCGCCAAGTTGTTTTGGACCACTAATTATGGTTTACGACACCACCAATTTTCTTGCATAGAACACTTATATAAACACGGACACGCAATATGTATCTTAGACACTGACATTGTATGTACTCGCCAACCAACGGCTGTGTCTGAACCTACTTGTGCCGCGATTGACCGCGATCCTGTTTTGAAAGTCCGCGAATCGAATATCCGTGTGACACACACAGGGCTGGTGTGACTAATTCAAACTATGTAGAGTACTACGTGCAACACTCTAGAGGTTGCCATCAGCCCTAGGACTCACCTGGCCCATTTTGACTGCCGACACTTTGACTTTCCACCCATATTGTTTGTCTGTAGGATGTTGCCAATGACAAAGGCCACCTAGATCAGCCAGGCCTCAACGTTCAACAACCAGGCTTGCCATGCCGCTGCTTCTGCATCTGCAGCTTTCTGGTGACGGGGTTGTAAACTCATCTCCTGCTGCGCAGCAAGTTGACTTGACCTTCAATCTTAGCACACGCTCTGCAGCACCACACTGCATTCTGTTTGATCCTTTAGAGCCATTTGAGAGGTTCTATGTGAGTTCGGAGGCACTGTTCACCGTTAAACCAGCCTTTTTGTGACACTCTGAGCTCGATGCGACCGTGTCATGGCAAATGGTTTTGCGTCGATGGTATCAGGCTTGCGCGTACTCTTGACTGGCATCACTGTGGAACGTCGTCAGCTTGTAGGATCACTTGTGGAGCATGACTATATTTCGACACTCCGAGAAAGAGATGAAGGGGAGTAAGTATATTATTTGTTGAGAAAAACAGTGGAAATTGCACCACATCACTCACTCAGATTTGAAACGTTGTTAGTATACAAATGTTGGTGGCATGTAGCCGTGCATGAAATACAAAATATCGTGACCGAGATGGTGCGGGATCGAGTGTTGTGTGGCTTAAACACAAATGACTGGAAGATATTACTGTACTGTCACGTGCCCATACTTTACTCAGGATCCTTCTTCTCTAACCTCCATCTGCAGAGTGGACTGCTCGTCCTCTGCGCCGAAACACTGTTAATTCTACCTAAACGACTCACGACACCATGTCTGCGCCAGAAGTATACTCAATCGCCAAAACTCCAGTGACGTGCCACGCATTCAACGCGGACCGCAGCCGTACGTACTCCCTCGACGTACCTCTGAATGCTTAGCAGGTCTTCGAAACAGAGGTTGCTGTGAGCTTGAACGACAACAACGTCCAGATCTACGAAAAACAAGGCAAAGAGTGGATTCTATCCGAAACGCTCTCCGAGGTATGTCACACCACTGATCCATCAACACACACTAACCACCAATCCCCAGCACGATAAACTGATCACCTCCATCGACTGGGCTCCAAACTCCAACCGCATCGTCACCGCCTCACAAGATCGCAACGCATACGTCTGGTCCCTCTCTCCCGATCCGCTCACCGGAAAGTTGGTGTGGAAGCCTACCCTGGTACTTCTCCGCATCAACAGAGCCGCTACCTTTGTCCGCTGGAGCCCCAATGAAGACAAATTCGCAGTCGCCAGCGGTGCAAGGTACGTATCACCTTCTCTTCTCGATGATGCCATCTCAACAAATATATCCAGGGCGATTGCTATTTGTTCATTCGATCCTGAGAACAATTGGTGGGTGGCAAGGCAGCTCAAGAAGCCCATCAGGTCGACGGTTCTGTCTGTCGACTGGCATCCGAACAATGTCTTACTGGCTGCGGGGAGCGCGGATATGAAGGCACGCGTGTTCTCTGCTTACATCAAAGATGTGGACAAGAGGTAATGACAGGCTCTGGATTGTGGTTGTATTGTTTACCCGTAATTGTAGGCCTTCGCCGACTATCTGGGGAGAGAAGCTTCCTTTCAACACTATTTGTGGAGAATACAGCAGCCCCGCAGGTGGATGGGTTCACGCGGTTGGATTTTCGCCTTCTGGAGATGTCCTAGCTTTTGCCAGTAAGTCGTTGCATATTCGCGTTTCCCGCAGGAAGACTCAGTTTTCATAGGTCATGATAGCTCGATCAGCATCGTTTACCCTGGTGGTCCCGTGGTTCATAATATTCGCATTAGCTCTTTGCCCTACGTGACTTTGACCTGGACTTCCGAAGATGCTCTGGTTGCGGCTGGCCACGATTGCCAGCCTGTCGTTTTCTCCGGATCGGAGCAGGGTTGGGCCCTTATCGGCACATTAGATGATACCACTGCTTCTAGCGCATCAAAGGCTCCTGGTGCAAGGACTGGGACTATTGGGAGGTTGAACAGTGCAGCGTTTAACACGTTTAGGAACGCGGATACGCGTGGGCATACTGGGGGAGGAGACGCTGCATCTGACACGGAACTGCTCACTGTGCATCAGAACACGATCACGAGCGTGAGGGCGTACGAGTATGGCGGGGAGGGAATCATTAGTAGGGTGAGCACTACTGGGGTGGATGGAAAGCTTGTGATCTGGGATGTTAATGCTGTGTCTGCTCTTACTGGAAAGATGGGCGGGTTGAGGGTTTGATAAATTGTTATAATCGTACAGATGGTATATGTACAAAAGAGAACCGTCGCTTACGCATAACCCTCGACTGGCTGCTCGTTGATGACGCCCCAGACTGAAGCTTTGAACTGTACCACTTGTATCAGCCTGAAATCGCAGAAGAAGGGATATCGGGATACCAAAGTCAAGACGAGGCCCATTTTTCTCTCGAGCACTCTTAGCCGCGCAATAAGATTTTCATCTGGACCCTCGGACAGCCGTTTGGTGGTAACGGTCAACTGCGACAGATCAACTCATGTCACTCGAGACAGTATGGGACCCACATCTTTAACGTGTTGGGATAGTTTTGCATACTCCCACAAAACATTTGCCTCTAGCTGTGAGAGACTGGCGTGCGATTCGTACGGGTTTGCATCGAATATGCCGAGTGCGGCGTTGGACATGATAGTGAAACCCACAAAAGATTCACGGGACTCCGTATTGAGGAGTTGCGAAACCCGGGCAGCCTGCAAATCTTCTGTCTTGGTGCTTGTTTTACGCCAAGGTGGTGCGATGGCTCGGAGACCGAATTTGGACTGTATAAAACCCCTACCGGCGGAAAACAAGGACAGTATTGTATCCGATATTGATAGCGAGGGATATGGGCGACCCCTATTCCACCGCCGGGTAATACAAGATCCCTATTGACCCCGTCATGTATATGTTTTACTACCTTTTTGAACGACTAAAACATCCTCCGGCGGGGAGATTCGTACCTATTGATGCCGAGTAGCCTTGACGAGCCGCTGACATGATGATGCGTACGAAAACTCAGGAGAGTCGAGGTCGGCAGTAGAGACAGTCGAGGGTCAGTCGAACTTCGGACTCGGTCATAGTAAACTCAACTTAAACTGTAGTTAATCACAATTCTAAGTCTAATAGAGAGGTAGCAGTGCGGCTCGCCTCCAAGGCTCATTCATTTTACCGCTCGTAATGAGGATTAGGTTCAAGTAAAACAATCGCTCTTGTTCAAACGGTGGGCTAACGATTTAAGCGCACGCGATCGTTGTACGCGATCAATGTCTGAAAAACATTTTCATCCGATACTTCCGAATTTTTACTCATTTCTCACGCTCGAAAACTGGCTCACAGTTGCCTTTTATGGGTATCCCTCCTTGGTCCCAACAATATCAGCATGCCTCCCCTAGTAAACAATAGTCCTGGGATACCCCGATCCCTTAAAACAGACCATCCTTTCCCCAGTTACCCCATCATCACACATGCATTCACCCCCTGTGACAAGACCTTTCCCTCCTCCCTCCCTCTCCAATGTCCCTCATGAATATATCGTCGACCAACTGAGGTCTCTTGCTTCTCACTACTGGGATAGACCCCAGACCGCAGACTGCACCATCAGTAAGTCTTTGTGTTTAAATCAGCGAACCATTCTCATCTCTTCGTAGTCGTCCCTGTTCCACATCATCGACCACCACATGATTCACCACTCACGTCGTCAGATTCTTCACCAGAGCCCTCACCACCACGACGTGAACCAACTATCCATGCTGTGCCCCGAATAAAATTAAGAGTGAGTCATTCCGTTCATCAAAGATGCATAGGCCTCATTGTTACTAGTTGCATATGGACTACCTCTCTTCACACTCGACACTGCTACGGGGTCTCTTCAGCGGTGCATCACCCCATGACCTCATTCACGCTGAACCCCGACATCCCCCCCTACACGTCCCAGAAAGCCGTCTTCCTTCACTCCTCCCTTCTCCACCATCACACCCCACTCTCTTTCTCCCCGTTCCCGACCCATCTTCCATCCATCTCATTTTTCACTGGATGTACTTTGGGCAGACGGCACTTATGGAGGACTGTCTAAATCGGGGTGTCGTGCACTGGGAGGGGATCGCGCGCAACGTGGAGTATTTGGGGCTTCCCACAGACATCAAAGTGTTCCTGGGGCGGTGGTACAAGAATTGGCTTCTTCCAGCGCACAGCCGCCCAGCCTACACATACGACGACGATTCAGATATTGAGCTGGAACTCGATGACGACAATAGCGACGACGATGACGACGACGATGACTACTCATCGGTCAGCTCAGACGATGTGGATGCCATCGCTGAATTCGAGCGAGGGCGCACACGGACGATTCGCCCATTGGCGCGTCTATGCGGGAAGATGCAGCTGTGCGGAGCATGACAGGATTACTCATAGGTCAACTGTATTTCATAATGGTTCCTTTGTTTTTGTCTATCTTTATTCATTCTCATCTTTTTTGTCGCATCCCTCTGATACCATTTTTCCATGAAACTACTATGTTTGTGAATTTCACTGCGGGGCGCCCCACACCAGCGCTATTCCTAAACTGTTTCGCGGTACCGCATATGATACATTGTAATTGTTAACAAAGTCAACAAAGACCGCTTCTCGAGCTTCCATACAATTGTCTACAAAGTTAACTTTGAGCTTCCACGCAATTGTTCTTGAGCGTCAATCTCACGCAAGCGAGTATCCCCCAGATGATCTGGCAGTTGGAGATGGAAACAAAAGACAGCACCAAGGACAAGTACGTGACTGACTTCCGTTTTAGGAAAGAGGTTTGACAGCGGAACTAAACAAAGACGAGTCTTTCCAGAATGGTTTCACTGCGGCCACTGCCCAATCCATTGATTATCTTGACTCGAGGCGCGATAATAATACAATCCAGGTGAGTCATCAACAAGAGGGGAGTTTGAGACTCATCCCGATTCTTGTCTGCGGTCCGACTCCCGCTCAAAGTGCACGGGTGGTATGGAAACTTTGATACGATATAATCACAAAGAACCCCGTCTGGATGTGCGCAGGCACTCCGCGATTTAAACGGGCTCATCAGGCGTTCCGAATTTCAATTAATTAAACACAGTATTGTGATTTCTATTCTCGAAAAACTGACCTGCATTTTATCTTGATCAATGCCGCCATGTTCGAGAACGGAACGTGTTGACACCTCGGCTGATTGCGACGATGGATTCGAGGTATGCCGCTCGTACCCAATCCTTGGTATTATGCCCCTGCTAAAATTGTAGGGTTTATTGAAAGAACAATTGATAACACTGTCTATTCCCTTTGTGATCAATTCATCAATGCGATGTCTCCTGTCCACCCTGTCATGACCAATACCGCAGGGATCATATGAGGCAGTGTTCCAATAACCAACCATCATCAAATGGACGTGCACGTCCGCCATCGACAGCTCCCCGTCAGGTTTGGCCTGAGGTCCCAGTGAACAAGCCCCTCCCAAGAACAAGGTTAGCGGAAATAAAAACGGCTAGTCTCGACAGTGAGGATAACATGTAAGCTCGCACATGAGGCCAAGGGCCAATCAGCCTAGAAGGCATTTATGACACCATTCGCCCAGGACCATCCACTCGTGTGCATTCTCGGCATCGTAGGGTCTTTCTGGCTAGTAAACTGTGGTTAGAAATGTGACCAAGCTCAGTGAACTGTACATAACCGATTATTAGACCAAGTCATTCCTTATGAATTGGTTTCAAAGGATTTTGGTGGCAAACAATGACCCTGTGGCGCTCCTAGTCGGAATTAAATGTGAATATATTCAAGACCCTCTAGGGTCAGTCATGGCCCTAATGTATCGGATGGCAGTCCAGCAGGATGACATCGGTCTAATTACACAGCCCGGTAATCTGTGATTTCGATACTATGTGGCTATGGACACAACGTTAGCGAAGTTGTCTGGAGCCCCATGGGGAACGCGCGTACTGAAAGTGCCAGACGTGATAATGCGAAGCTTGAGTGAATGTTTTGAGAACTTGCTTACGAACGTGCATGCCTTTAAGAGTTCGAGCAGAATATTTGGTGGCTTGTGAGTTGTCAGATGATTTGCCACTTGAAGTGCTGGTCAGATACCGCACGCGATGATAACTTGTCAACTTGCATTGTACGATTATGAAGCGTTCCAACCATATGATAACGGAGGGGGGAGTGGTTGGCTGCATCTCAGAGTTATAAATACTGAGTCGTCAGGCCAACGCAAGGCCGTATGTTTAGCATATGTAAGGACAAAATGGCTGATTCCGCAGAAGCAATTCGCGTGACGCAGCTCCACCCGAACGTCCGCATATACAAACGACGTTACAGCTCTATTGTGTACTCGAGGGACGAGATAACATCGTAGAGATCGTTGTAAAGGCATAAAGGTCAATGATGACCGGTCGACCCTCGGGATACTCAGGAGAGGCGCTGCAGAAAAAGAGCCAGAAGCGAGTCCAGCGACCAGGCGTTTAATATTATCGTTGCATGATAATTAGCGCCAAAGTTATAGCTTCGGGAGTAGTGGAGATAGCAGCTTTTTGCGAAGATGATTGAGCCTGAGGTGCACCGCTGTCGGAATTGCTGTGTGGTATTGCTATTGGGAGGACGCGGGGTACTTGCAACAAGGTTTTTTGGAATTGGCCTCCGTTTGTCTCTTGAAGCGTTTCTCTACGTGACATGAGGTGTTCGAATACTCAAGAAAAAGAACCCGAATTCAGGCGAAATTGGATGTTTGAGAAGGAGAGCAACGCACGGGTTTGCCCTTTGCATAAGGGAGGTCAACTAGTACTGCTGAAGAACGCTCATGCAGGTCGATGTCTTCACCGCTTGCCAGTGGTCTGCCAGAGAGAACATTTCAAAGCCAGTAGAAAGGTCGGCGTATGGTGTGCATCGGGGTGTATTGGGCAACAAAAAAGGTCACGAAGGGTGCTCCGATGTGACGGTGACGGTAGATATTGGAGGCAGTGTCGTGGAAATCAAGGTGAGGGAAAGTGATGGATGACATCATGAAATATTGATTTCATACGCGAGCACGCTCAAGCATCGAGTTTCAGCTTGATGTATGTAGAGCAGTCTAGTTTATGGTGCTAATTGCTTCGGGAATGCCTGCAGCGAACCCATGCGCGTACCTCACAAATCTGTGGACTCCGAATTACTATAACGCTTAATCCAAGGACGCACGAGCAGGCAATGAACTTCATCAAAAAGGATCATCATTCAATATGTAATGTAGGTATCATTGAGGTATCAAGCAAAGCGCCTCCACCCGACGAGGTCACTTGGTTCTTTGGAACGGGTCGAAATTTGTTTCGCTTGGAACATCGTGATTCCGGCGATGAATCGGGTTATCTGATGAGGTCGGTGGTCTTCGCTAATAGCACTATGGTGGCGTGACTGTGGTCGTTATGATCGCAGTATCGTGGCGGCGCGAGGGTCATAAAATGTATTGATAGTGTCGTAGCGTCATAAGTGTCGTCTTGAATCTCGTCGCCATGGTGGTTGGCGTTGTCTGTCATGAGTGTCGTGAAATGGTTATCGTCTAAAAGTGTCGTCCGTGTACTGTCTTGGATATCGTGAGTGATCGTATTTGATAGTGTCGTGGCGTCAACATCGTGATGCGTGTCATGAAGTGGTCGTCAAGCGAGGTGTCATATTCTTGTCGGTCTGTGGCCTGCGACCGTAGTAAGTCATCGTGTGTTTTTCCAGGCGGTGGTCATTAGCGTTGTAGTTAGTAGTGAAACTGCGGCGTGCGGGTGAGACGTTGGAGGCGTCAGTAAGTGCGTGGCTGGGGTGGTGAAAGTGGAAGGGTGGTGGCTGGAATCGTGGCTACGACTGCATTTGTTCGACGGCGAAGTGACGCAAGGCGGGCCTTGGTTCGTGAACCAGGCTCTAATATAGAAGGCGCATCGAATGTTGGAGGAAGCGTCAATTCTGGCGACGTCTGGTGGTTGCTAGCCAGCACCGAGGTGAGTCCTACCTCCGACATGGAAGTCACCCAGGCGTTTATGAGGTGTGTTTTGTCGACGCGAATGTTTTCACAAACTTGTGCAAGGTGGCCGACTAATAGCACTGGCATCAATACGTGATTTGACCATGACACGAGATGTGACAAACCGATTCTGTTGGTGTTCATTTGCGCGGCCGTATATTTGCGCTGATGAATTATGATGAGTGCTGTACGAAGTCTGGCATCGAATGCGTTCATACCTTCTGCTGCTTGAGTTTAAATGGGCGCAACTTCTCAGGTTGATATGGAAGTGCTGTAGGAGGGAGAGGGATGAGTTGACCGGTGGTGTATTTAGTAACGAGTATCAGGGGCTTCAGCCATGAGGGAGGAGTCTTGGTTGGGTCAGCTAACGCGTTAGCGGGGTGAGTGGATCCAGAAGGGTTAGCGTCAGTGTTCCGAGTCGTAGACAACGACGTTGGGAAGTTATCGAGTAGAGCGAGCGAGTGAAGATTCAGCGGATGAGAGGGAGCGTGTTGGATAGTAAGAGCAGTTTCGAGAGCGTTTTCGACAGTGGGAACATTGTTGATAGAGAGACTATTCAAGTTGGCGATAACAAGATTGTCGGCAGCGAAAGCTGGCGTGCACGGGGGCAGTGTGTCGATGTGGTGTTCGACGATTTTGGTGTCCAATGTTTTGTCAGTGTCAGTAAAGACGCCGTCCATGTGGATGAAGTCGCAGTTGAAGACTATTGACGGACTGCTGTGGCTGGTGGTCATTGTCGCCTGAAGCAAAGCGTCGATGAGGTGTGCAGATCCAGGAATATAATAGTTAGTAATAGACGTTGGTGTTATAAGGCATTTGTCGACTAGTACGACGAGCGGCCAAATATGCGGCGCACAAAAGTGGCTGGTAATGTCGATAGTTGTTGTGCTTGGGGTTGAGACGTCGACGCAGTCGTCAGTCGTAGTGTGTGCTGGTGCTCGCACCTCAGGGTGCGGCGTAGTATAGTTGTTCTGTAACGACTAAAATGTTAGGCAATGGCAGGTTAAGGTAAGATGCGACATACATTGTCAGAGTGGACGTCCTTCGAGTCATCCTCGCTGGCTACCAGAGCAGTGTCGGATGTAGTAAAGGGTTGTTTACAAATGGCGATATTTGACAAATCGAGGATAGTATTGTTTTCCAAATCGCAGGGCATTGAATCCAGTACAGGTGACGATGAATGAGGTGGAAATGGTAGCAAGACTTCCTTGAAGCGGTCGTCGTCGCAGGCTACGGTAGAGGTATCTGATGTGATAGAGAGACGTTTACAGTTGGTAATGAATGACAAATCGAGAGTAGTGGTGTCGTGCGGCGTTGTCGGTCCGAGTACAGGTGACGATAATAGAGAAGAAGAATGGAATGGAAAATGGTCGTTGGGAGTTGTGTCTGGCGTGACAGAATCTATGGGCGAAAGGTGTTCCGGAGTACCTTGGTGTAGCTCGCACACTGGGCACGCCGTTCCGAGCAGCTTAGGCGCAGCCGGGACGGCATCGTGAGGGTGCCCATCAGTGGAGGGTGCACCAGTATCATCGCTTAGATACATTGATGCGGCCTCGTCGGCGGCTAAGATCAGAATGATCGTCGACTTGAGCGCCGACACGACAAGGCCGGCAGAAACCTTCCTTGGTCCAGACCGGATGGGACGAAGAACAGTTTCGTCGAAGAATGATACTGATATTATGCCGGTGAGAGCTACGCGCGAGGCAACATAGAAGGTAGTGGAAATCATGATGATATTGGATTGGCAGAGTATCGATGGGTGTACGGTGGGATGATTGACGTATTGGCAAGATAGATATTCGACGGGGCGATTTCAGGATATTCCGCGATATTATATACTCGCGAGCGTTTGTGCGTGTTTGCCGGCTGGATCAACAAACTCGATCGCAACGCGTTTGTCACGTGCTTGAAAATCAATTTGCAAAGTCTTGACCCGCCTAGAGCAGAGTATGCCTGTGACAAACGACGCTCACAATCGCCGCGGCCACACTTCATTCGCAACCTTCATTGGCCCACCGTGACACGTCTGGCATCTTCTGGCATCACATATCAGTATGATAGTATCGATAAGATTGAACTGTTGCCCAAAGATATCAACGAGTCAAATACACGTTTAGTGCGCAAGAGCAGAAAAGAAAAAGCGACGGAATCAAAGTAGGTGGCAGACATACAGGAAAACCGGACGGAGTTAAGGCCAACCTTGCTATATCGATGTATCTGCGTTGGGGTGGCCACCGTGTTGACCTGACTGTTCGTAGCTATAGTACTAGTAGCTGTCACCTGTCAGCGCACAGCTGTAACATCCACCACAATGCTATGCCATGCCATGCTTGACATCATCTCCATCAGTTCACGCCAGGTCAACTAGCCTACGCTCTGAATCGTTCAGTATCAAAATCATTGCTCACCTCGAGTGCCAAAAACTTAAAAGCAGATCACCGCAGGTCAAACGTTCAAACGTTGCTTATAAACTAGAAGGCTCGTGACCAGTCGCCTTACACAGCAGTGACGAGGAGATGTGCTGTGTAATACAGTGTAAAGCCTTGTCTGAGCTACATTTCACTCAACTCTCACGCAAGACCAGGTGACTGGTGACGAGACTACTTATAAACCTAGATGTACGAAACGCTTATAGGTGGCTGCCTACCAATTTGCTTTGCAGTCAAAATTGATTGCACACAGCGGATTTCCTCATTTTCAAATGGCTGCATTTTATATGGGTTGTTATTACATTTAGTATACCCCCAATTGTTATGGGTACTTGTAACTAGACTGGTGACCAGCCGTCTAATGAAGCAATGTCATGATTTCATCAGACGGGCTGGTCACAAGTCTAACTTGTAACTACTCTAAAACAATTGTGATAAATGACGAATGAATGATACAATGCTGGTGCCATGAAGGGGGTATAAACAAATGCTATGAAAGAAAATGACAAGTCCATGATAACAAAGCATAAAACCGTTCAAGACCGATCACTCGTTATACATTAACTAATCAGTAAAATGGATGTTGGAAACGGGAGCGTCGGCTGGGGTAAGGGAAGGCGCGACTGCGTTCAAGTTTGCATTAGGGGCCAGGGGCATCCATCGCTTTCTCAGCCAGGAGGAGACGGTGGTGCGGAGAATAGGCACGAGAACTCCGATGCATCCTCAGATGGTGTGTGAGACGGTGGAGCGGAAAAAAGATCCGCAGATGAATCATCCACGACTTCCTCAGATGGGGAATGAGAAGATGGCGGCAAAAGGGGTGGGAGGTAAGGGGCGGCCTGCTTAAATATTAAAAATGACAGATCACCCGCGAAGATTGGTGCAGGAATGTTAGGCGGTAGCTGCGCAGATCGTGGTTCGGGTGTAGATGGTAGGGGAATGGAAGTGTTATCCGGGGTCGAAAAATCACCCTGGATGGCCTGGGAGGGAAGTGCAACAGCCGGCTGCCGCTGCACAGAGGTCGGTTCAAGTGAGTCCCGAAGATCGGATTGTACCTCGGGAAGAGATAAAACTTCCTGCGGGAACACAGGCAAGGACGGGCCAGGCTGGTTCACCGACCTCGGCTCAGTTCGCATGGCCTGTATACTGGATTGTTGGGCCGCTGAGCTCGGTGCAGGCCCTTGGGCTTGGAAGGTGAATTGCCGCTGAGGCATCACCACGGGTGCCGCAGCCACGGACGTGCTATTCCCGGCGACCTGAACGATATCTGGTGTGGCCGCAGGCAAGGGCAGGGACTGCTGGGTCACCGAGCCTGAGGAAGATGGCCCAGCTGTGAGCGCGCTGTTCCCGAGGACTGAAGAGCTCGCCTGAAGAGATTCCGACTCGTTTTTGACATATTGGTCAGAGGGTATATGTCTTGTCATTGCGTCCGGGCGCTTGAAACTATAAGAAACAATATCTCAGCTTCATGGTCGCGTTTCCAAGAAGAGTACTCACGAGGCGCCACACGCTGGGCACATATGCTCAGAAAGGCTTTCTGGGGAGTCGGCCTGATGCGAGTTCGTCTGCGTCACATGCTTGTGGACGCTGTACTCAAGCATTGGCTTGACTTTCACGCATGCCTGTTTGAGGCATTTCCACCTTGCCTTTCCGTCCGGACCAGGCTGTGCGGGTTCCTGATGAGACAGTGGTCAGCGGGATGGCGAGAACCAGACAAATAAGATTAACTTACAAAATCGGGATCGTCCTGAGGACGATGACGTTTTTGCTTCTGTCGTGTCGTATCATCAGCATCATCCACCGCCTTCCTCTTCGAACTCCGGGTTGAACCCCCATGATGCGTTGGGAGAGGTGGTTGGGCTCGTGTAGCTCGAAGCTGGGGCTGCGCCCGTTGAGCTGCACCTTGTTGACGCGCCCTCAACTCTCTCAAACGCGCCCTCTGCAGGCCCAGATCCCTTCTAGGACGCGAGGCCCCCTCCTGCTCAGCAGGAGTGCCAAAAGTAAGGGCCCCATGTTGGGGCGCAGGTCCTTGAACTGTACTTGTCGAGCTCGACGCGGGAACAGTGGCATTCGGAACGACAGGTGTATTGTTTGTGGAAGATGAAGCGGAGGTGTTTGGGGTGGGTAGACTAGAATGAGCTCCGTTGTTGTTCATATTAACAGACGGAGAATGTTTCGGTGGCGGTAGGCACTAGCGCGTGATTAGACCTGGTAAGTAACAGAAGCAAAGTACGTAAGAGTAACTCACAATGCACAAGTTAGATAGCAAAAAGTGGTATTTGGGAGAGTAGTGAAGAAGAGCGAAGAGACAGAAGTGCTGGTATTTAAATGGTTGAGCTACCACTTGAAGCCACAAGCCATCAAAGCCACAAAATCCTTTTTCATGCTGTGGAACAAAAATTGTGGCTTTAGCAAAGCGGGTCATACAAAGGAGGGATCCACAGACCACATATTCTGCAAACGAACAATAGCACAACTTTGGGGGACTCAATAAGTTAGACCGCGGTTTTCCAAAGTTCCAAATATTCCTGGGAGATGTGCGTAACAACTCATTTCTAAACGCGACGCTCTGCATCAGAATTTCAGATTGATGGTATTCGTCTTTGGCGGCACATGTTCACGGAATTTTCTTCGTGCATAGGGACTTGTTGTTTACATGCTTTCGGGCAGCCATCGACATCGAACATCGGATACTCAAATATGTGATTGATAAAATCTATCAACACAAAACACATCAGACGGGCTGCATGCTTGACGATACAAATAAAGAAATATCACGTCGAGCAATGTTGCACGTGACAAGCACGTGCTTGTCTAACGCGTTTCTTCAATTGCCCTGCCACTAAGTACTCAAAGAAGGGTTTCGCCTGTGAAACAAACAGATAATCAGTCACATTGTAGGTATTTCATGTGGATGCCCGAAAGTGCACGTGCAGTCATGTATCCCCATTCAAGGATAGTGGATAACCGCGCAAACAGTGACACCAGATGGACGACTTACCTAAAGCAGAGCGGACCAATAAGCACCCCACCGTGACCGTCTGATGTACACTCTCAGCGTCTGCAAGCGCCGGGTTAAAGTCAGATCACATCTATACACTAGCGAGAGAAACGCGAGCTCAGTAGAGTCAAGACAATACTTTGATTGATAGTACCTAGCGAGAGAAACGCGAGCTAAGGTACGTTAG
>JRHT02000029.1:135929-193591 GCA_011800875.2 Suillus brevipes Sb2 | reverse complement strand
CTAGACGCGCATATAGTCAGCTTTGAACGACGAAAAAGATCCATGGGTAAACTAACACACTGCATTCACACTACTGGTAGTGTCGGGGCTGATGATGCGGTGCCACTCGTACACGCCCAGAATTTTCTGGCGTGAGTTTGGTCCATGCTCTACGATCCCCAAAGGATGGTGCAAAGAGGCGTCGTGGGTGTAGAATTTCTGCACAGCTGTACGTAAATCAGCAGGGCTGCGAGAGGTAGCCAGACCTGTCAGCACTACTGGAAGATCGCGTTGTGGGTTCTGCATCGTGTAGCAGTACTAAGGTTGCAACGTTGAGTGCTGAGATGAAAAGTTGACCCTATTTGGCGTCGTGACTGATGACATCATAAACGTTGCCAACTCTACGTAAGCGCTTCAGCCTTCGACTTTTAGCCCTATTCCGAATTCTAGCAGCGGCAAATCTTGAATCTTAAAAGTAAGGGAGGACGGTTTTTTCCCATCACCCAAATTCTCGCGTGGTTTGCGCGTATTTCGCGTATTTCGCTTATTTCGGTAGTTTCGGTAGTTTCGTCAAATGCCATGTGGTTTTCGCTAAGCTCGCTAAAATCTCGCGTGGCTGTCACGTGATTTCGAGCGGTGACATCCTTTCTTAGCAGTGGGTATATTTATGCTGTTAACTACAAGTAAATAATTACAACAAATTAAATTAAATGTGGAACAACAGATATGCACAGAAAAACAGTGTGAAGACTTGAACTGGAGAACAGAAGATCAACAATGGGTTAACGGGAAAACTGGAAAATGGAAGAATGGGAGAATGAAGGATAACAGAAAAACGGGAAAATGGGAGAATGGAAAAACGGGCAAACAGAAAAATGGGAAAACAGGAGAAAAGGGAAAAGGGAAAACAGGAGAACAGGGAAACGGGAAAACAGGAAAACAGGAAAACAGGAGAACAGGCAAACGGGAGAATGGGAAAAATGGAGGAAAATGGGCAAACAGGCAAGACGGGAGACGGGAGACGGGAGACGGGAGACGGGAGACGGGAGACGGGAGACGGGAGACGGGAGACGGGAGACGGGAGACGGGAGACGGGAGACGGGAGACGGGAGACGGGAGACGGGAGACGGGGAGAATGGGAGAATCAGATAATGTGTCAGATCAAATACACAAAATACAGTACTTCTATGCTATGAGTTGAACCTGCTCAAAAAATGTATTTTTGATTTTAAAATTTACTATTGATTTATTAGGAAAATGGGCAAACAGGCAAAAGGGAGACGGGAGACAGGAGCAGTTGGGGAACAGGAAAATGAACATAATATTTTCATATTCTAATGTATGATATCAAACACAAAAATAATACTATGTTGTGAATTTCTGCTAAAGATGTGATTTTTATTTTAAAATTTGCCATGATTATTAGGATGCAGCCAGAGGCCAGGGAGCCACAAAGAAGCGCGAAGCGCTTCTTTTGGCTTCCTGTGCCGAAGGCACAACGGGTGGTGGACTAGTTGAATTTGAACTTACAGCCTTGACCAGCCTGGGGACTCGGGAGCAATCGAATTATCGAGTATGCTTGTGGCATACGACGCTCACAAAGGCTCACAATCGTGAAGCTTCATTTGCAACCTTCATTGGCCCACCGTGACACGATGAGATTGAACTGTTGCCCAAAGATATCGACGAGTCAAATACACGTTTAGTGCGCAAGAGCAGAAGAAACAAAAAGAAAAAAAAAATCCGGTGGGCGGTGGGTATCGATCAAAGTAGGTGGCGGACGTACAGGAGAACGGGACGGAGTCAAGGCCAACCTTGCTATATCAATGTATCTGTGTTGGGGTGGCCACCGTGTTGACCTGACTGTTAGTAGCTATAGTAGCTGTCACCTGTCAGTGCACAGCAGTAACATCCACCACAATGCTATGCTATGCCATGCTTGACATCATCTCCATCAGTTCACGCCAGGTCAACTAGCCTAGTGACGCTCTGAATTGTCCAGTATCAAAAACATTGCTCACCTCGAGTGCCAAAAAGCAGATCACCGCAGGTCAAACGTTCAAGCCTTGCTTATAAACCTAGATGTACGAAACGCTTATAGGCGGCTGCCTACCAATTTGCTTTGCAGTCGAAATTGTGCTCCAATGTGACGGTGATGGTAGATATTGGAGGCAGTGTCGTGGAAATCAAGGTGAGGGATGAGATATTGATTTCATACGCGAGCACGCTCAAGCATCGAGTTTCAGCTTGTTGTATGTAGAGCAGTCTCATTCATGGTGCTAATCAGTGCTTCGGGAATGTCTGCAGCGAACGTTCCCATGCATGTTTCGTACATCTAGGTTTATAAGCAAGGTTTGAACGTTAACGCGTTAACGCCTACCAATTTGCTTTGCAGTCGAGATTGATTGCACACAGCAGATTTCCTCATTTTCAAATGGCTGCATTTTATATGGGTTGTTATTACATTTAGTATACCCCCAATTGTTATAGGTACTTGTAACTAGACTGGTGACCAGCCGTCTAATGAAGCAATGTCATGGTTTCATCAGACGGGCTGGTCACAAGTCTAACTTGTAACTACTCTAAAATAATTGTGATAAATGACGAATGAATGATACAACGCTGGTGCCATGAAGGGGGTATAAACAAATGCTACGAAAGAAAATGACAAGTCCATGATAACAAAGCATAAAACCGTTCAAGACCGATCACTCGTTATACATTAACTAATCAGTAAAATGGATGTTGGAAACGGGAGCGTCGGCTGGGGTAAGGGAAGGCGCGACTGCGTTCAAGTTTGCATTAGGGGCCAGGGGCATCCATCGCTTTCTCAGCCAGGAGGAGACGGTGGTGCGGAGAATAGGCACGAGAACTCCGATGCATCCTCAGATGGTGTGTGAGACGGTGGAGCGGAAAAAAGATCCGCAGATGAATCATCCACGACTTCCTCAGATGGGGAATGAGAAGATGGCGGCAAAAGGGGTGGGAGGTAAGGGGCGGCCTGCTTAAATATTAAAAATGACAGATCACCCGCGAAGATTGGTGCAGGAATGTTAGGCGGTAGCTGCGCAGATCGTGGTTCGGGTGTAGATGGTAGGGGAATGGAAGTGTTATCCGGGGTCGAAAAATCACCCTGGATGGCCTGGGAGGGAAGTGCAACAGCCGGCTGCCGCTGCACAGAGGTCGGTTCAAGTGAGTCCCGAAGATCGGATTGTACCTCGGGAAGAGATAAAACTTCCTGCGGGAACACAGGCAAGGACGGGCCAGGCTGGTTCACCGACCTCGGCTCAGTTCGCATGGCCTGTACACTGGATTGTTGGGCCGCTGAGCTCGGTGCAGGCCCTTGGGCTTGGAAGGTGAATTGCCGCTGAGGCATCACCATGGGTGCCGCAGCCACGGACGTGCTATTCCCGGCGACCTGAACGATATCTGGTGTGGCCGCAGGCAAGGGCAGGGACTGCTGGGTCACCGAGCCTGAGGAAGATGGCCCAGCTGTGAGCGCGCTGTTCCCGAGGACTGAAGAGCTCGCCTGAAGAGATTCCGACTCGTTTTTGACATATTGGTCAGAGGGTATATGTCTTGTCATTGCGTCCGGGCGCTTGAAACTATAAGAAACAATATCTCAGCTTCATGGTCGCGTTTCCAAGAAGAGTACTCACGAGGCGCCACACGCTGGGCACATATGCTCAGAAAGGCTTTCTGGGGAGTCGGCCTGATGTGAGTTCGTCTGCGTCACATGCTTGTGGACGCTGTACTCAAGCATTGGCTTGACTTTCACGCATGCCTGTTTGAGGCATTTCCACCTTGCCTTTCCGTCCGGACCAGGCTGTGCGGGTTCCTGATGAGACAGTGGTCAGCGGGATGGCGAGAACCAGACAAATAAGATTAACTTACAAAATCGGGATCGTCCTGAGGACGATGACGTTTTTGCTTCTGTCGTGTCGTATCATCAGCATCATCCACCGCCTTCCTCTTCGAACTCCGGGTTGAACCCCCATGATGCGTTGGGAGAGGTGGTTGGGCTCGTGTAGCTCGAAGCTGGGGCTGCGCCCGTTGAGCTGCACCTTGTTGACGCGCCCTCAACTCTCTCAAACGCGCCCTCTGCAGGCCCAGATCCCTTCTAGGACGCGAGGCCCCCTCCTGCTCAGCAGGAGTGCCAAAAGTAAGGGCCCCATGTTGGGGCGCAGGTCCTTGAACTGTACTTGTCGAGCTCGACGCGGGAACAGTGGTATTCGGAACGACAGGTGTATTGTTTGTGGAAGATGAAGCGGAGGTGTTTGGGGTGGGTAGACTAGAATGAGCTCCGTTGTTGTTCATATTAACAGACGGAGAATGTTTCGGTGGCGGTAGGCACTAGCGCGTGATTAGACCTGGTAAGTAACAGAAGCAAAGTACGTAAGAGTAACTCACAATGCACAAGTTAGATAGCAAAAGTGGTATTTGGGAGAGAGTAGTGAAGAAGAGCGAAGAGACAGAAGTGCTGGTATTTAAATGGTTGAGCTACCACTTGAAGCCACAAGCCATCAAAGCCACAAAATCCTTTTTCATGCTGTGGAACAAAAATTATGGCTTTAGCAAAGCGGGTCATACAAAGGAGGGATCCACAGACCACATTCTGCAAACGAACAATAGCACAACTTTGGGGGACTCAATAAGTTAGACCGTGGTTTTCCAAAGCTCCAAATATTCCTGGGAGATGTGCGCAACAACTCATTTCTAAACGCGACGCGCTGCATCAGAATTTCAGATTGATGGTGTTTGTCTTTGGCGGCACATGTTCACGGAATTTTCTTCGTGCATAGTGACTTGTTGTTTTCATGCTTTTGGGCAGCCATCGACATCGAACATCGGATACTCAAATATGTGATTGATAAAATCTATCAACACAAAACACATCAGACGGGCTGCATGCTTGACGATACAAATAAAGAAATATCACGTCGAGCAATGTTGCACGTGACAAGCACGTGCTTGTCTAACGCGTTTCTTCAATTGCCCACGCACTACCATAGATACTCAAAGGGTTTCGCCTGTGGAACAAACAGATAATCAGTCACGTTGTACATAGGTATTCCATGTGGAAGTCCGAAAGTGCACGTGCAGTCGTGTATCCCCATTCAAGGATAGTGGATAGTAACCGCGCAAACAGTGGCACCAGATGGACGACTTACCCAAAGCAGAGCGGACCAAGTCAAGCGCGACGAGTAATTCAGTCTCATAAATCGCCTCGTAGATGTAGTGTCCTTCGCAGAAGGTGAGCCCGTCGCGTACCTGCGGAATTTCGTTTAGTTTTACTCATCCACTTGGCATTCGAAACCAATGCGTCCGGAATACAATATCTGCCCGCCATGCAACACTCTCGCAGACCTGTGCAATGAACAGATGGCTTCTCAACTTCGCGATGGATGCATTTAAAGTGTCAATAGCAGCATCACTGGTGGCATTACCTTGGATACCATTGGGTGGGGGAAAAATGTCCTCAAATTGGTGGTGCCCATCGAAAACTTGCGCCATCCGAGTTCTTCGACCTGGTTGATGAGTCCTGCCTGGTAGAGGTGGATAGGACCTTTCTCTACGACAAGTTTTGGCTGAAAGGAAGGGGAGTTAGCAGGAGATTTGATTCGGCGTAATATCAGGACAAGCGAGTATCCCCCAGAATCCCAGATGCAGTCTGACAGCTGGAGATGGAAACAAAAGACAGCCCCAAGGACAAAACGTGACTGACTTCCGTTTTAGGAAAGAAATTTGACAGCGCGGAACCAAACAAAGGCGAGTCTTTCCAGAATGGTTTCACTCAGCGGCCACTGCCCAATCCACTGATGATCTTGACAATCCAGGCGAGTCATCAACCTAACGGATAAGCAACAAGGTACCAAAGAGGGGCGTTTGAGACATCCCAATTCTTGTCTTTTGGGTACTGTAACTAGCAGACGGTCCGACTCCCGCTCAATGTGCACGGGTGGTATGGAAACTTTGATACGATTTAATCACAAGAACCCCGTCTGGATGTGCGCAGGCACTCCGCGAATTCAAGGGGCTCATCAGGCAGTGCGTTCCGAATTTCCATTAATCAAACATAGTGTAGTGATTTTATTTTTCGAAAAGAAACATCAAGTGGCGGCTGACCTGCATTTTATTTTAATCAATGCCGCCAAGCCATGGGTGGTCGAGAACGGAAGTGCTGACACCTCGTGTCTATTGAAAGAACAATTAATGATGCTGTCTGTTCCCTTTGTGATCAATTGATCAATGCAATATCTCCCGTCCGCTCTGTCATGACCTAGACCTCAGGGATCATATGAAGCGGGATTTCAATCATCAACTGGACGTGCACGTCCAAAATCTGCCATTGACAGCTCCCCGTCAGGTTTAACTAGTATCTTTGCTGGCCTGAGGTCCCAGTGAACAAGTCCCTCCCAAGAACAAGGTTAGCGGAAATAAAACGGTGAGCCTCGACAGTGAAAGGAGGGACGTCATGTAAGCTCGCACATGAGGCCAAGACTGCCAATCTTGCTTGGGGCCCGATGTTTTGAGCTGAGATGGTTTCCTTGCGTGTGTTTGTAGCGAGGGTGTATAATGCGCGGAGCATCGCCATAGCATCAACATAATGCTGCCATATCTGAAATCCACGCGCGCATAGGTCAATGGCTAGACCACGGTGCGCAGATGATTCGTCGTGCAAATACAACGCGATGGACTTGGAGATGTCGATGAGTGAACTAGGAAGTCATTAAGGTTGGCTACCACGCAAAGAATGTTATTATTACCTGGTGGATAATAGACTGTATTTCTCAGCTGCCATGTATCCGCAGATGAATAAAGCGAGTGAAGATTTCGCGGATTCCTTCTCCATTGAGGGTTGCAAGCATGGTACTACATACGTGTCAAATGATTCCTAAATGATATGAATGTGCGCCAGCTTACGGTGGTGTTGCCATGCATCAACAAGAGTAATGCTCTCTTCATCTGAAAGACGCACAATCCCTGCATCAAAAAGAGTTTTTGCGGCTTGCCGGACGTCATCTGCAAGATCGAAACACTTTATTCAAAGTTCCTGTATAGAGAGCAGTAGATGACCCACTGGATGAGTCGAACCACTGCGTAGCTAAATACGCGACGTCCGGGGCTTGGTATGACGCACCCACTACATGGGCTAGGGAGGTCGCGTAGAATGATGTTATGACTGTCTGGCAGTCATGCGACAGCTCTAGACAAGCTGCTTCAGAGGCAGATGGGGCAGCATCGATGAAAAATACGAACCTTCAGCAAGGGACAAAGTCCTCAGAACTGAGACGATCGCGAGGACGCGATCAGCAGATACTTTTGCTGACATCGACCAAGCGTAAACAGGGTGATCATGATGGTAGATAGTGGCGGCATGCGCACTGGACATAATGTGTGACTTAGATGATTCTATACAGACGCAGAATGGTGATTGACGTACGATGCAAACCCTACCGTGCTCGGCGATGGGCTGGTACCAAGCCTATTTTCGCAGATTTCGTCTATGTCAGGCCAATCAGCCTAGAAGGCATCTATGACAACATTCACCCAGGACCATCCAGACGTGTGCACTCTCGGCATCGTAGGGTCTTTCTGGCTAGAAAACTGCTGTTAGAAATGTGACCAAGCTCAGTGAAATGTACGTAACCAATTAGACCCTAAGCTATGGAGTCAGTCATTCCTTATGAATTGGTTTCAAAGGATTTTGAGAGCACACAATGACCCTGTGGCGCTCCCAGTCGGAACAAATTGTGAATACATTCAAGACCCTCTAGGGTCAGTGCTGCCCTGGGCGATGGTTTAATGTATCAGATGGCAGTTCTGCAAGATGTCATCGGTCTAGCTATATAGCCCGGTAATCTGTGATTTCGATACTATGTGGCTATGGACACAACGTTAGCGAATTTGTCTGGAGCCCTATGGGAAATGCGCGTACTGCTAGTTTTCTATCTGGCGAAAAGGACACGCAGTTCACGTAATGCGTATGGTGGAGGGGCAAACTGATGGGTTGGTCATCGTCGAGGTTCCATGCTGCATTGTCTGTAGATGTACAAGCGTGCACGGCCAGTCTATTGACATCCATCCTCTGAGTCTGATCCAGGCATCGAAGAACTGAAAAGTAGAGCAGACAGATCTGTTTACGTTGGTGGCGTCAATAAACCGCAGACTGCTTGGAGGTTGTACACGAGCATCCTACATGAGCAACTAGAGATTGAAATACAAATCAGAATGATGGAAGCGAAGTCGGCAGGATCTATTGTTCCATGAGTTAGCATATCAGGACCGTACTAGTATACAACCCGGTTTTGAGATCCTTTCATCAATTGAGATACTCTATCACGGCTAGCGTATCATCGAAGGAACACCACCTTCGGCTTCGGCCGTGAAGCATTCCAAGAGACTTCGTGAATGATGCCCAATCCAACACGTTGCATCAACCCCTCATGCTGACTGATTGCCATCGCATGGAAGACGCATTCCTGGTATCTCGCAAGACTCTGTTCATCGTACACGCGGCTCATACTGGTACGGGAAAGGACGATGAACTCAAGAGACGACGGCGGGGTAGGGTCCAATGGCAGGACCGCAGTGCCAACCCAAATGGGAGGGGAAGATGTGGAGAGAATATCGAAGAGACCGTGGTGGAGACATGCACTTGATTCACCGTTTTCTTCGTTACGTCGAATTGCAATGTTGAAGTGGCTGGAAGTCGTGCGGAAAATGAGGGTGCCTGGTGCTAGCGGTCGGTGGACGTCTAGTATCAGCTCCATAGGGTCTAAGATCCCTGACGGAGGGGAATATGCTGACTTCTCCTCCTCTGTCATGGGATTTGAGACAATTCGGGAAACACGGCGAACATCAAGCTGCACTGTAGCACCAACATGGTCCACAATGTACCAAGAATCAACAAGTGTTTCTACCACCGACGGTTCGCCACTACCGTTGACCAAACCCATATACCGATGCTCCGATGTGTAGTCAACAGCGCCACGCCACGCCGCCCACGCCCAAGAAGGTAAAGGTAAACTGACTCCATCAGGGAGCGAACGACGCGTGCGAGGTGTGTGCGGATCATGTTGCCAGAGAAGTGCGCAATGTAGGTCTGTCAATATCATTCCACAGTGAAAAACTCTAGCGGGGTCACCGAGCCTAAAACCTATCGCCAAAGCGTTTATCACTCCAGTGAGAGCATCGACAACATCCGATTCCACAGTGAGATTGCGTCGCGTACACTCCTTAACGGCCCACATATAACTCCCGAAGGGGTTCACCTGGGGGAAGTATTCTCCACGCGAATTCCGAAGAAAGTTGTTGGATAATCGGTGGCCCTTGCTTTCGGCGACGATGTCTTCGCAGAAGATATCACCGCGGCACTCAAAGTAGACTTGCTGCTCAGTGAAGTATAACCGTCGGCGGGAGAGTGCGCTCTCTTGATAGGTCCAACAACGTGTATTCCACACGGACAGAGCAAGAGCCTCCTGAAGTCTTGGAGGTCCCACACAGAGATGAAGCCCTTGAACAACCTCGATGTGCTGCTTTAACGTTCTGGTACGTGGACGGCATCCAGGGAGAGGGTCCCGAGCCGACGCGCCGCCAGCGGCCATTATCGTGAGATAAGAATGGCCGTAAACCAAATCCATAGATTGTATCTGAGCGATTTTGTCCTGCAAACAATTTTGAATGATGCATAGGGCGTCAATCCATAAGTAACGAAGACCGAGTTGTCGAGTGAATAGAATAGAATCGGTTATGGTCTCCGGAAAGGTTGTCATGTTCAACCCGCCAGGCGTGGAGCGCTCTGTTATATTATCCGTCGTCGTCCGATACTCTGTACTGACGGCTCCCCATACATAACTGAGGGCCACATAACGACAGCCAGAAGGTGCAGGAACCAGGGCCATCGACACCACATCCACCAATCTCACATATTCTGGCAAGATCTTGTCCTCTCCTTCGCCCATTCTCCATACATCATGACATTCATCCCCATGGTTGTCCTGGCACAGCTTAATCCACTTCTTTACTAAATCGATGTCCACAGTGTTCTTCATCCTGCGACAATGAAGATCGGTTGGTCTCCCAAACTTGAAAGCGTCTTCTTGCATAAGGTAGATGCTAAGCGAACCTGCTGTCGCCCTTGAAGTAGGGTATTTCGCCCAGAAATCAGGTAGGCCCTCCATATTGACGTGGAGGCGGAAGCAACGAAATTTGGGTGGGGGATAAAAGGGCCCCCGAAGGCAACCACACGGCATTGAGAACAGTCGACATTGAATCCCAGAGAGATCAAAGTCAGGGAACTTGTCCAACATCCATGTTCGACGAACGTGAAAGGATATGAGGCGGCAAAAATTGCATTGGTACGATTTTTTCAAGATAGATGGGAGTGAATCGAGCGGAATCTCTTCTGTCTCTGGAATGCCATCAAGGAAGATTTTATAGAAATCCAATTTTTCACAGATGGAACATAGCAATGCGTCGCTATCAAATGTGGCAGTATGATCTCTCTGTCCATCCCCTTCAATCAGTCCGCTGCGCTAGGTAAGCGGTGACCCAAATGAGATCCTCACCTGAAGTTCAGTTCGTATTTGCTCGGGGTTTAAGCGAGGGGCGAATTCGGGGGTCCCATCGGATGGGACGTTCGCTTTCAGTTTGCATATCAGGACGACCAATAGCCAGATGACCAACACTCCAAGGGCAATCCCTCCAATAATTCCAACGAGGGCAGAAACATGTGTGGAGACCGGACTGAGGGCGTCAAGAACACCAAAGAGTGCTGTAAGCCCTTCATGGTTACCTGAGAAGTGCTTGAACGATGCATGAAAGCAGGGTACCCACCTGGCTGAGTTGCACTATAGAGGATCATGCGAGTTACAATGGATTTGGTTTGACTCCTCGTGGTTGCGGGCAGGGCGAGGAAACGCAGCTGTATAGTACATAAGGCTAAACAAACAAGAGCGCCAATACAAACGTGTGGCAGCCATGGTCCAACGTTGCCAACGCCATCGCTAACAGATACAAGCTCAAGCCAATTTTACTTCCTTCACGTGACACGTGATATAAAGTAGACGCGAAAGCATAAATTATAATTATGTTCGGCTATGTTCCGCCTCCGCCTCAGCGGACGACCAGCGTTGACATACTCGTAGAACTTCTCCAACCTGCTCGTCTTAAAATCTGAACCTCTTTCTATCATGCTAGCCTTAACATCCGGTAGGCTCATCACAGCGCGCAACCTGCGCTACCTCCGACCCATAATTACTACCAGACAAATATCGCGCCAAATATCAACGTACAACGTTGATATAGCAGGGCTCACGGAAGAGCAAGCTGAGGTATGTCAATGAAATCATCGCCCTGGACTACAGCTTAGCAGTATAACTCAGTTTCGCAATGCAGTAGCCGAGTTTGCCGAACGGGAGCTTGCCCCGCGTGCTGCACAAATCGACAAGAGCAACAACTTTCCTTCAGTGAGTCTAATAACTAAGTCTATGTGACCTTCTCCTATTCAAGCGCATTGTCAGGACGTTTGGGAGAAGCTCGGTGACATGGGTTTGCTTGGTATCACCGTTTCGTCAATGTATGGTGGCTTGGACCTTGGATACTTCCACCACACTTTGGCAATGGAAGAGCTTTCCCGCGCTTCTGGCTCTGTCGCACTGTCATACGGCGCGCATTCGAACCTTTGTGTGAATCAAATCCATCGCCATGGCACAGAAGCTCAAAAGCAGAAATACCTCCCTGACTTGATCGCTGGGAAGAAAGTAGGCAGTTTGGCTATGAGCGAGCCTGGGAGTGGGCAAGTTGACTGACTTTGAATGAAGACGACAACTTACAGTGAACTAGGAGCGACGTAGTCAGCATGAGTTTGAGGGCAGATAAAATAGATGGTGGTTGGAAGCTGAATGGGAACAAGTTCTGGTAAACATTTCATCGTGTCATGCTTATATTGTTCTAACAGTCCCGCAGGATTACCAATGGGCCAACAGCCTCAACACTAGTCGTTTACGCCAAAACCGCTCCTGAGAGAGGTTCTAAGGGCATCACTGCGTTCATCATCGAGAACACGTTCAAAGGCTTTTCCACGCATCAGAAGCTTGATAAATTCGGCATGAGAGGCAGTGATACTTGCGAACTTGTCTTTGATAACTGCAAAGTCCCAGAAGGTTTGTTTTTATTTGTGGCACTCAACGGTAGACAACTCACCGATCTTCACTGCTCTTAAGAAAATGTCCTTGGTCAGGTTAACAAAGGTGCGGGGGTCTTAATGTCAGGCCTTGACCTTGAACGTCTTGTCCTGAGTGGCGGTCCTTTGGGGTGGGGTCATTTCATCAAACGCTTGGGATCATTTGCTCAACATAGCTTCCTGAAGTTTGGCGCAAGCCGCATTCGATTATGCAGTAGAATATGTCCACGATCGCAAGCAGTTTGGGCAACCTGTCGGAACATTTCAATTGATGCAGGGTAGGTTGATTGGGCTCCACGATCGACACAACAACTGATGAAGATTTTCCAGGCAAAATTGCGGATATGTATACAAGTATCAATGCAAGCCGCGCATATGTCTATGCTGTTGCAAGAGCTTGTGATCGTGGCCAGATCAGTCGTCGAGTAAGTAAGACCGTGAATTTAATCGCCATTGGTTCCTGATTCTATAATGGTAGGACTGCGCTGGTGCCATCCTCTACTCTACCGAGAAAGCCATAGAGGTCGCGCTAGAAGGCATGCAATGCCTCGGCGGCAATGGATACATCAATGGTTTGAATTATCTATGATTTGTACTAATGACTGCTGCTCACATTCAAACTAGATTATCCTATGGGTCGCATTCTACGTGATTCTAGGCTGTATGCAGTGGGCGCTGGGACGCAAGAGATAAGGAGGATGCTGATAGGACGGGAGTTCAATGAGCAGTTCAAATCGTCATGATACCTCAAGCCTCAGTGTCACTCTAGGCTGCTTTTGGCCAGCAGTTCGAAACATCCCTGGTCCGGACAATAAGTACCGTGTATGAGTAGTCATAGCCATTGTGTCGCATCGAATTTGTATTTATTTCAGCTTGTTGTATGTAGAGTAATGCCTCAGTAGAACCTGATCAAAGCTGCCGCGGCGGGTGAACTCAGACTGAATCCCTACATCTATTAAGAAAAAAAAACAAGTTTATGATAATATACTAATTGCTTCGGGGATGCCTGCAGCGAACCCATGCGTGTTTCGTACATCTAGGTTTATAAGTAAGAGATGGTTTGAACGCCTACCAATTTGCTTTGCAGTCGAGATTGATTGCGCACAGCGGATTTTCAAACGGCTGCGTTTTATATGGTTATTATTACATTCCGTATAACCGCAATTGTTATAGGTACATGTAACTACTCTAAAATAAATGTGAAGTGACGAATGAGTGATACAATGCTGGTGCCATGAGATGCAATGAGTGAAGGGGGTATAAAGAAATATCACGAAATAAAATGACATGTACATAAGGTCCATGATAACGAAATTTGACAAAAGCATAAGGCCAGGGGCATCCATCGCTTTCTCAGCCAGGAGGAGACGGTGGTGCGGAGAATAGGCACTCGGACTCCGATGCATCCTCAGATGGTGTGGGAGACGGTGGAGCGGAAAAAAGATCCGCAGATGAATCATCCCCGACTTCCTCAGATGGGGAATGAGAAGATGGCGGCAAAAGGGGTGGGCGGGAAGGGGCGGCCTGCCTAAAAATCGAAAATGAAAAATCACCCGCGATGATTGGTGCAGAATCGCCAGACGGTGGCTGCACAGATTGTGGTTTTGAGGCCTGAATATCGGGTTGCACCTCAGCCGAGCTGGGTGCGGGTCCTCGGGCTTGGAAAGTGAATTGCCGCTGAGGCATCACCACGGGTGCCGCAGCCACAGACGTGCTGCTCCCAACGGCCTGAACAATATCC
Source organism: Suillus brevipes Sb2 (assembly GCA_011800875.2). Classification (NCBI taxonomy): domain Eukaryota; kingdom Fungi; phylum Basidiomycota; class Agaricomycetes; order Boletales; family Suillaceae; genus Suillus; species Suillus brevipes. The sequence continues at coordinate 179,684 of JRHT02000029.1, read as the reverse complement.
GGTGTGGCCGCAGGCAAGGGCATGGATTGCTGGGTCACCGAGCCCGAGGAAGATGGCCCAGCTGTGAGCGCGCTGTTCCCGAGGACCGAAGAGCTCGCCTGAGATTGCAACCTGTTTCTGACACATTTGCTACCAGAGTTTTTGTGTCTTTTCAATGCATCCGGGCGCTTGAAACTATAGAAATCAACATCTCAGCACCATAGTCACGTTTAAAAGAAGAGTACTCACGTTTCGCCACACCCTGAGCATAAATACTCAGGAAGGCTTTCTGAAGAGTCAGCCTGATGCGAGTTCGTCTGCGTCACATGCTTGTGGACGCTGTACTCAAGCATTGGCTTGACTTTCACGCATGCCTGTTTGAGGCATTTCCACCTTGCCTTTCCGTCCGGACCAGGCTGTGCGGGTTCCTGACGAAACAGTCGTCAGAGGAATGGCGAGAACAAGACAAATAAGATTAACTCACGAAATTGGGATCGTCCTGAGGACGATGTCGCTTCTGCCCCCGTCCTGTCACATCATCAGCATCAACCGCCTTCCTCTTCGAACCCCGGGTTGAACCCCCCTCTACTGGGCCTAAGGGTGGCGGTTGCGGGTGATATGGGGCAGCACGGGGCCAGTGCACAGGAGGATGGGGGACATTCGCTGGATGACCGTGATAAGGCGCTGCAAAAGGCGCCACGCCATGAGCATGAGGCCCGGGGTTACCAGTATGGTGCTGTGGTGCGGGGTAGCCGTACATTGCCCACGGGTACATGGGACCCTGAGGGACGTTGGGGATGGGAGGAGGAACACCGGCATTCCACATGGGAGCCGGCATACCTTGAGGACCATTTCTAACACCGAACCCCGCATTCTCATTGGCGATGCCGTTGAGTGCGTTGGGGGGAGGTCCAGCCTGAGGGAAGTTCGGATTTGGTACAGCAGGCACATTCGGGGGGTGCGCCTGTTGATGATACAGGGGCTGGGGCTGGGGCTGCGGTGGTGGGTAATTTGGAGGATTGATAACAGGTTGAGGTCCATGGTGCAGTGGGAGAGCTGGCTGGGCTTGTGTAGTTCGAAGCTGGGACTGCGCCCGTTGAGCTGCACCTTGTTGACGCGCCCTTAACTCTCTCAAACGCGCCCTCTGCAGGCCCAGATCCCTTCTAGGACGCGAGGCCCCCTCCTGCTCAGCAGGAGTGCCAAAAGTAAGGGCCCCATGTTGGGGCGCAGGTCCTTGAACTGTATTCGGGACGACAGGTGTATTATTTGTGGAAGATGATGAAGCGGAGGTGTTTGGGGTGGGTAGACTAGAATGAGCTCCGTTGTTGTTCATGTTAACAGATGGAGAATGTTTCGGTGGTGGTAGGCACTAGCGCGTGATTAGACCTAGTAAGTAACAGAAGCAAAGTGTGTAAGAGTAACTCACAGTGCACAAGTTAGATAGCAAAAAGTGATATTTGGAAGAGAGTAGTGAAGAGCGAAGAGACAGAAGTGCTGGAATTTAAATGGTTGAGCTACCACTTGAAGTCAAAAGCAATCAGCCATGGACCAAAATGTGTCGCTTTATCAAAGCGGGTCATACAAAGGAGTGTGTCCACAGTCCACATATTTTGCCCGGAGAATAGCACAACTGTGGGGGAATCAATAAGTTAGACTGTGGTTGTCCAAAGCTCCAAATATTCCTGGGACATGCGCGCAATAACTCATTTCTTAACGCGACGCTCTGCATCAGAATTTCAGATTGATGGTATTCGTCTTTGGCGGCACATATTCACGGAATTTTCTTCGTGCATAGTGACTTGTTGTTTACATGCTTTCGGGCAGCCATCGATATCGAACATTGGATACTCAATAATTTGATTGGTAACATCTATCAACACAAAACACATCAGACAGGGGCTGCATGCTTGACGATACAAATAAAGAAATATCACGTCGAGCAATGTGGCACGTGACAGGCACGTGCTTTTCTATCGTGTTTCTTCAATTGCCCACGCACTGCCACTAGATCAGAATGACACTCAAAGAAGGGTTTCGCCTGTGCAACAAATTAGCCATGTTGCATGTATTCCATGTGGATGCCCAAAAGTGCACGTGCAGTCATGTATCCCCATTCAAGGATAGTGGATAACCGCACAAACAGTGACACCAGATGGACGACTTACCCAAAGCAGACCGGACCAATGAGCACCCCACCGTGACGGTCTGGTGTACACTCTCAGCGTCTGCAAGCGCCGGGTTAACCTCCTGCGTGCGGTAGATCAAGTCAGATCACATCCATGCGAGCAAAGATGTAAGACACGTACCATCAAGTCAAGCGCGACGAGTAATCCAGTCTCATGAATCGCCTCGCAGATGTAGTGTCCTTCGCGGAAGGTGAGCCCGCCGCGTACCTGCGGAATTTTGTTGAGTGCTACTCATCCACTTGGCATTCGAAACCAATGCGTTCGGAATACAATATCTGCCCGCCATGCGCTTAAACATCCCTGCCACAGATCAAAACGCCTATGTTTCAAAGACATACCATTGAAACAGGTCATGCGCAGTGACTTCAAAGCGTCTGAACAAGCCAAGGCATATTTATTCCACAGGTGGCGTGTTTTCTAAGCGCCCCTTCGGGGCCGGGATGCATAGAGAATAATGGGCATGTTATGCACATTCTCGCATCTTCAACAAGCAAAAGTGATTTCCCCCAACGCGCAGGAAGTCACCAAAAGTGCTCAGATCGCACGACTGACTTAAAGTACGTGCCAAGATACTGAAATACTCACCGGTGTTCCCGTGCTAGGCGCAACGCTCGGGTCGAGCGCGTCGACATCAAAGCTCAGGTGAATAGGACGGTCTCTTTGCGGGTTGACATAGTCGAGCGCCATTTCGACTACCTTGCCAATGCCATAACTAGGTAGAGTACAGTGTAAGCGCTCGTCTCTCCACCAGATCCCAAACTTACCGATCGACCTCGTGCATGCTAAACGCCTTGATGCCGTGTTTCTTCAAGATCTCCTTCTCACCCTTGTCCACGTCCCGCAAACCGATGTAGACAAGACGCTCAGCAGGGAGGTGAGCGACCCAGTCGAACTTCGCAAGGACAGAGTCTGGGGATGGAGCAGGGGGGTTGAGCTTGAGTAGAAAGGATAGGGGCATGCCGTGAATGTTTCCGCTGTCGGTAGAGTGGATCGTGTTGATATCTGCGTGAGCATCTATCCAGATGACACAAGCTTGATCATATGCTCTGTGGATAGAATGTCACCACAGTGGAAGGAGCTCATCTTAATGGATATACTCACCTCAGAGTGCCTGAGATGGTGCCCATAGCTAAGGAATGGTCTCCGCCAAGGGTGACGGGGAGGTGCCCCATCTCTGCATGAGCCTGCACTGCGGATGCAACACTCTCGCAGACCTGTGCAACGAACAGAGGGCTTCTCAACTTCGCGATGGATGCATTTAACGTGTCAACAGCAGCATCACCGGTGGCATTAACGTGGACACCATTGGGTGGGGGAGAAATATCCTCAAATTGGTGGTGCCCATCGAAAACGACGCGCCATCCGAGTTCTTCGACCTGGTTGATGAGTCCTGCCTGGACGAGGTGGATAGGACCTTTGTCTACGCCAAGTTTTGGCTGAAAGAAAGGGGAGTTAAGTAGGTGATTTGACTCGGAGACTATTGAGAAAACTGACCTGACCACCACTATAGCCGGTGCCGTAAAATCATCATTGCGAGTGTAGCCGGGCATCGGAATGCTCACCTAAACGGACATCCCAAGATCTGAGAGGATGAGGCGTGAGTACAGAAGCATAGCAAAGACATTTTGATGGTACAAACGTACAGCAACTGTTTTTGGGCTCGGCAGAAATTTGTTAGAAGGCGTTGACGACATTCTGAAGGTTAACGGTGAGTGGAAAGTCAAAGGGTCCGCAGTCGTTGCGGGTAAGGGGACTGACGAGGGAATCCTATTTGAAGGCTAATGATATCTGGGCGACTATGTGTATGAATAAGTGATCACAAGGCTAGCCTCGATAGCAAGATCCGACGCGCAAAATATTGGCGGTACTTCCCGGGTCGGCGTTGTTCGTTGTCGAACGTGTCGATGAACCATCAAACACAATTAATGATCAGTGTTCGATGAACGAGCAGGTATTGTGATTATTGTATAAACGCTACGCTCTGTCGTACCTCCAAGGTTTCACGATATCAATGTTCATGTCAAGCTGATGATCAACGATGGAGGCACTCGTTCAGGGTCGGAGCTTGAATATGCTTGATGGGCCCCAAGCCTTGCCCAAGCCAGCTGCTGCCAGCTTGTATGGCATGCTGCGATCAGACTGCAGTGAACATAGGATTCTGGTTTCCACCGGTGTTCGAGTATAGCAACTACTTATCTCTGACCAGCCAGTCACCAACAGGCCCCCTCGAAACACGGGGAGCGACTCTCATCGTTGTGATCGGTGCCAAAAGGTGGGAGCGGAAACGCTGGATAAATAGTATAGTGCTGGTGTGGCTTGCTATGTTAGGCACAGTACGTATGGACTGCCGTTGACAAGTTGAAGGACCAAGGTCACCACTCGCTATTATTGGAGTTGGCAGCACAGGAAGGCTGATGTAAAATCATGATGACATTGGCATGCCAGCAGAACCCAGGTGTAGGAGCTGTGGATAGTATAAATATATTGAACTTGGAGTCCACCATCTCATTGGTTCCTTTATAAGCTGCCCTTGGCCCATTCTCTGTTTCATCCATCACGCAGCAACCCAAGCATGTCCAGACCCCCAACAAGACCCAGCAGTGCCTACCCTTCACGTAGCGGTACTCCATCTTTAAGAGACGTCGTAAGTTTATCTACTTCCATTTTCCTTTCCTTATCTCTAACCATGCACCTCCATCTTCCCCATCTCCCTTCTTCGAAATCTATTTCCCATCAGGTCCATGGCGTTATGAAAATCTTCCATCACGAGAAGGAATCCGAAGCTCATCAGGTACATTTTTCTCCCAAGAATTTACCATCGGCGTCAGCTTATTTTTTCTCAGATATTCCGTCAACAAGTTGGCCATCAGCCCAAGCCCGCCCTAGGCCTTCCTCAGACTATCAACCCCGTATGTTTTTCGTTTTTCGTAATCACGTGACTTGACGCGTCCTTCAGGATGAAGAAACCGTCCCTGGTATCGAGCACCCTGGCAGTACTGGTGTTATTTACTGTTCAGATCGCGCCATAGCAAACGGTTTTAACTATGCTAATTCTCATGAATGGGCAAACTTGGGCCAGGGAGCCCCAGAGGTAGGCCCAATCCCGAATGCCCCACCCCGCCCAGAGAATATCCCCTTGCCTGTGGATTCTTTGGAGTATGCCCCCACAACGGGCGTTAAAGGTCAATTTTTTGTGGTCTGTGGACGCGATTAGCGCTAAACACACCATGCAACCAGCCCTTCGTGAAGCAGTAGCGAACCTCTACAACGACAATTACCGTAAGGGTAAAGCAAGTCAGTATACATTCGAAAATGTCTGCATCGTTCCCGGTGGACGTGCGGGGCTCTCCCGTGTTGCGGCTGTCATTGGGGACGTTTACTGTGTATGGGTCATTTCTCCGGCTTCCTTGGCTGCTCACCAACCTCCGCGCATATAGTCATACCAGGTTCCAGACTATACCGCCTATGACCAAGTTCTAAGTGCATTTAAACGACTCGTACCTGTTCCCACTGCGTGCGTGTTTTTATTCTGCATTACTCACATTAAACCGACCAAATCCTTGGATTAATTCAGATTGGATCCCAAGGTACCCCATGCCCCCAAAAACGTATATCACAACTTACTCAATGGACTCCCTTGCATAGAATAAATACCGCCTTGATATCGAACAAACCAAGGTTAGTCTCCGATGAAACTCAAACAAACACATCCGGATTGATCGCGCGAACAGAAAGATATTCTTACTCAAGGCCTCGCTGTCGTCATTGCTTCGAACCCGAGGAATCCGACGGGGCAAGTTATTGCGTGCGTGTTTCACCTATCTTGTTCTCATTTTTTATAGCTGAAACTTGTTGATTCAAGTGGCAAAGAGCTCAAAGAGCTCGTTTCGCTCAGCCGAGAGAACACAACAATCATTCTTGATGAGGTATGTGCTCAACATGCCATCATCCTTGACTATTACTGACACTTCAAATCTCGTAGTTTTACTCCTGGTACATCTACCCGGACAGCGAGAAAGACATTGGAAAGAGTATCTCTTCTGCTGAGTACGTCGAGGATGTAAATAGTGACTCTGTAATTATCATCGACGGGTTGACCAAGGTGCGTTTTTGGCATACCTACACTGGACCTTCTCCCTTAATTTTGATACACATACTCCGGTAGAACTGGCGCCTCCCAGGTTGGCGTGTCTGCTGGGTCATCGGGCCCAAGAATCTCATCACCGCACTTTCGCAATCGGGTTCATTCCTTGATGGGGGTGCTAATCATCCGTGAGTGCCTTCCCGTTTCCTTATTTCCCTAACATTCATTGAACCCTTGTCCAGCATGCAGCTTGCAGCCCTTCCACTCCTTGAACCGGGGCGTGTCAAGATAGAGAAGGTGGGTCGATTGCTAGAACTAGCAAAGGACCAAGCTGACGTGAAATAGACGGCCCTTCAAAGACACTTCAAAGCCAAGCGGGACCATGTGCTGAAGCGCTTGCACGCGCTCCATTTGGACGTGGACGTTCCTCCCCAAGCGACGTTCTACATCTGGTTGAACTTGGAGAAGTTACCACCTCCGCTTAACAATGGTTTGGTGAGTAATTGTTATTTCACCTCCCCTGTCACGGGAAACCGAGCCAGGCAAAGAACAAACTTTAATTCTTCTCTACATCAGACCTTCTTTGAAGAGCTCCTGAAAGAGCAAACGATCGTGATTCCGGGTATCTTCTTCGACATCAACCCGGCGCACCGTAGGAACCTATTCAACAGCCCATGTCATCACTACGTGCGGTTGTCGTTTGGGCCACCTATGGAGGATTTAGACAAGGGTGAGTTCGCTGTTACTTTGATATCGCACTTAGTTCTTTTTTTTCTGTTCTTCCGTCTGCTTGCATCTGGGAGGGCGTATGCGTTCTTGTTACTTCATCCTTCTGCATACTGTATTATCCGTGGATGCTGACATCAGATTGGCACACAGGTATCGACGCCATCGGTCGGGTGATTGCTACTGCAAGACAGGGTGGCACGAGGAAGATGGGACACAGCTATAAGAAGAGCTTAGAGAGCAGCTCTGGAGTCAACATCTAGACCGCGATAGACTATCCCCCTCCTGGTGGTTGTACGCCGCTGGCATTGGGATAAATAGAGATGACCGAGGATGAAATGGCAAAGGGTTGGGACAGTATATTTAATTAAGAAAGTTTGTTTGTATCATCCTCAGTTGGCTAGCTGTGTATATTGCGTCCACCGATCATTCACTGTTTAGACTTGTACATATGTATAGGGATGCGGGTCAGAAAACGATCGTGGAACTGCGAATTTGAGCACAAGGGTGATGAAGATGCCATTATGGACCACACGTAGATTCCTCAATTACGAAGGCTGGCACGATGGGTCGAGGATATCTTACAAAGCACTTGGGCGGTGAGCACGCTGAGCAGGTCGTGACGAAGCCGGCATTCGACATGAACGTCTGTTTTGACTGCAGGCGTCATCTTGGATCAAGGTATCACAACTTGGCCTCCAGTAGGCCTCGATCCAATTTATTTTCAATGTGGTGTTCATGACAGAGCCATCCAGATGCTCAACACGCCATGGTGGACTTGGAATATGCAGACATCGAATGCATGAAGGTAAGGAATGAATCACAGCTGCTCACACGCACGTCGATGATGTGGGCAGGGACAAGACAATTTGCTATAGTAATGCGTTGAACCGTCTGGGCATGATGACCTTGTTTTCGTACTCACTCACCTGTATTGTGTTGCTTAACCTTGTGCCGCTTCTCTTCGATATTCACGTAGATATCGAGATGTAGGAATGCTGGTCCAATGCTGGTCAGATCAGGGAACAATAAAACAATACCTTGATGTGTGATGAATGACTTCAAGTGATGGCCAGGGTAGCATGAAGCACAAGATGTCATAACCGAGGTTTCCAGTACCCTACAAGCGCAGTCACAGTGAACGCTGACAAGTGAAGATTACATTGACGGGTCAAAAGACGCGAACGCGGCCTTGAATGCCTTTACATCCGCTTTATCCTCCTCCTCGGGAAGCATACATGCCTTCCAGTCCACCCTATCAGGGATGCCAAGTATGTCGGTTAGGACTTGCCTGTGAACAATACCGAAATCCCATTAGCGGTTGCAAAAATACAAGAGCGTAATCCACGCAAAACAACGACGACAGAGATAAACAACAGAAATGGAGACAAGAACAAGGAACGCCCATTCCCGCACCACCAAAAAAATATCAAAGACAAGAGGACAAGGAAACCACCGCAGCCCACTCACCTGCCAAACTGCACCCCAAACGGCGCATGTTCCTCAATAAGATGGACCAACGTCCTCCCGTCAGGCAGGTCCACTCTGAAATAACTCCTACCCCTCCTCTCTGAACTTTGGCAATCTTCCAATTTGCCATCGAAATCGATTCCCTGAGACTTGAACGCCTGTTCCACCTTCCCCACGAGCGAAGTAGGCACAGGGACGGCTTGTACATGTGCATGCCCCCCTTTTGCACTCAGACGTCCAACTTCGAAGAATACGGCGCTCGCATTGTGGGCGGCGTAGAGTGCACGGAGAGAAGACTTGTATCTGTAAAATAGTTATCAGGATTGAGAATCAGTAGAAAAAAAATAGAAAATGCAACGCATACTTATCAGTCTCCTGTAGAATTGGAGGTGCGAGGTCACCAGGGATAGTGTTGTACGTTGGGTGGTGCGCAATAGGTACGATGAGGACGTGGCCTCCACCCGGCACAGTACTAATACTACTATTATTTCCGACGGCGTTGGATTGCGTAGGAATGATTTGACCCTTTGGAAGCGTCACGTAGCATTCACTTCCAATGGAAACTATCAGATGTTTTCTGTGCAAGCGGTGATTAACAGGCAATAAAGAAATAAGGGAAGAGAGCGTACGCGAGGTTGGGATTGGATAGGCAGAACCAGCATTCATCGGCTGCAGGCCATAAGTACCACGAATCACATGTCAAACAGCTATGCTCACGTCCGATCTCCTTGACCTGATCTCTCTTCCCTCTCCTATCCCCACCACGCTGCCCTGCATTAGCAACCGGGCAATCTTCAATGTAATGCTCCTCGCTTGCACACGCGCGGCATACATACCCCGGGCGTGGTTTTCGCCCACCTGTGTCACCCACAGCATGGCGCGTAGGGCAGTCACGTACAAGATGCCCGGGCGTATTGCATATACGGCACACGTATCCTTCAGGCGGTTTCTGGCGTTCGGGGCAAGAGGTGATGAAGTGCTGTTTACAGGAGGTTAGCGCGGGCTATGGTGCGGTAGGAGAGAGGAACCTCAGTAGATTCACACCTCCGACATTTGTATCCTGGCGGCGGCTTGCCTTCCTCGCCTTGTGGTGCATCTAATCTGATGAGATGAAGTACACGGAATAAGGTTGAGTACTCACTTGTTCGTGGACGCTTGCCAGGCTGGGAAACATTTCCCCATATGAAATTCTCTGTTGATTCAAATGTTTCGAGAGTCCGTTTTTGAGGTCGGGGAGCTAATTCAGTGAAAGGGTTTTTGGTGGCGTTTGTGGGGCGCGCCGGAGCGGGGTCTGACGGGGAGGATGGGGTGATTGAAAATGCGTAAAACCACTATTTGCGAACATAGTTAGATTTATTTCAATGATTTATGTCATGATGGAAGTTCTAACGCACCCTAGGCTTCTTACCACCCGTAGCTTCGGCACCAAACGCGCCAAGGCTTACGAACCTCGAAACCCTCCCTGCCTCATCATCCCACACGAAGGGCTCCCGCTCCCAAAACTGTGGTGGCCGGCCACCCAACGCAGCAAAATGATATCTTGGTTTTACTTTCTTAATTACCTCATCTAGGGGTATGGCGTCCTCAGATGAGAGCTCTGGAGAAGGTAAAGGTGCTGAGGAGTACTGTGTGATGCACGCAGGCCAGTTGTTTGTAATGAGGATGTCGATAAGCTGCGAGGAAGAGGAGGCATTAAGGATGGAGGTAAGGGAAGTATAGGTTTGATTCTTGGATTGAGATTTTGAGGATGATTTAACGAGAGTGTTGGAGAGGAGGCGTTCGACGGTGTGGGTGGAGAAGAAGGGGGATGCAAACCCCTAGAGTGTGATACTGAGCGTGGACCTCGAAAAAAATGGTACAAGCACGCACAGGAGGGGCTTCAGCGGTGGTGTAGATATCTGGGTTGTAGATGCCACCTAAACAAGCTATCCGAAGACCGTGAGCGGTCGTCATAATCCCTGATTTATCTGTCGACTCGGTCAATCTCATACCATAAAAAAGTGTGAAAACAAAGCTTACTCAGTAGAAATACGTCCTTGCATAGCTCTCCGCTAGTCTTGGCGTATTTTTCTATCACAGAATCAGGTAGGGGGTTCTCTCCTTGCATGATATAACATTTCAAAGGGACTGAGAACGGAAGGGTTCAGTCAATGTATAGCACTTATGAAACGTGTTCATGCCTTCAATATCACCGTTCAAAAGTTGCTCGGTTTCATCTGTTCCATCTCCCGAATCCACTGGCTCTTTCAAGGGACCGAAGAAGTCGCCGATGCAGAGCACACAGTCAAATTTACCATGCTTTGCGTCGATGGCTTTAATTTTCACAAAAAGGTCGCGTATGGACCCTATGGCAGATCCTACCGTAAGTCTGTAGAAGCGAACTCTGTCATTGGTTTGATAGGTCATTCATGGTGGCCAAAAGCCTACATTTTCACGGGTGAAGCATTTGACGCTGTTGGTGCAGTGGAGGACGCCATGAAACTCTCGTTAGCACGTGATCGTCCTACAAAAAGCATCAGATTCACAACCAAACTTTACAATTACTAAAGCTTAAAAGCTTCCGTGTAGTCACCATGACAGAGCTCTGCCTGGTTCTTGCTGAAACCAAAATAATGGTGCTAACTTCAAACTGCCACCTCACTTGTACATTGAACTGTGTTTTCATTCCAAACTTATCATTGCCCCCCGCGCGCTAAACCGGTGCACTCCTTGTATTTTTTTTCCATCCAGTGCTGGTGACCCTCCAAGTCAGTTGCCAAAGGTTGTGATGATCATCCTCCGAATTAGATTACTGTGCCTGTTTCGGAGGTGATGTTGGTTTCTTCTATCATCTTGCACAGCACAAGTAGTATCAGTTAGCAACAAAATCGTTGTGGATCACTAATAGTTCCTCTGCTCGGTTGCGTAGCAGCTGCGCGTGGTTTGACATGGCACAAGGTCCGTGATCGACACTTATTTTTTGCCTGACCGCATGTTATATCGAGGAAGGCAAAGGTCAGGTGAAAATATGTATCAGGAATCAGGACTACCATCGGGACGGTTCAATAGCAGGACAAGGCAAGACGCCGTTCCTGTGAACATGAATACCACGATGGGGAAGTCTGTCCCTGTCATTTCGGGAGTGTTCAGTTGTCTCATGATCTTAGAGTCCAAGAATCTTCCAAAGTGCGGTTCCTTGTTTCCTGGTTAACGCCCTCAATTCCCCAGAGAATCGCTTGCGGTGATTAACACGCATGAAGCTTTGTCACCTTCCGCAAGGTACTAAGTCTCAGGTGTTGCTCATTATCTACCCCCGAAGTTCCGAGTAAGTCGCTTCTTTCGACTCCAACCACTCAGTGCTTAAGTTTTTCACTACATTCACATTTACTGACTGTTTCGCGAGATTGAGCGACGTGGGGCCGTCACGGTGGTCCAAACCTGTAACCGTGCCCCGCAAGGTTTCTATGGTTTAAATCTGACTTCGTAGGCACAGAGCAGAAGAAGGTCGAAGCAATTCGGGTTGAGCGGCTGTTGCATGTGCAATTTACGTTTTGAGAACAAGGACCCTGGGTAAAAGCATACTAAGAGAATTTGAAAGGTACCGTTGAACGAGCGCTTGCATGAAGTGATGTTGCCTATTCTGCTCGGCACGCTTTAGCATTGTTCCATACGGATGTAAATCTCACCTTCCTCACTTACATCATGCGCGTCTATATATTTTATTGTCGTACCTTTGCCAACCAGTCGTTCCTTACCACCTTGCGTACTTGATACACTTCGTGTGTCTTTTGCACACGCGGCCTGTCGTCTCGCAGGTACGATCATCAACCTGGATTCTGTATTTAAAGTGCCTGTTCGTTGAAGTTGACTTTCCTCACCAGCAGTAGCGTCGGGGGATCTCCACCGTGACTAGACTAGAAACATGGGCATGGTCTTGTTTTCAATCGCCTGCATCCTTTCGTCACTGCTGCTCGCGTCACCACCATCGTATGCATCCCCTACTTCGCGAGAGTTTTCGGGCTCGGGACTATCACTTCCGTCGCTAGACTCAAAAAGTTGGCTATGCCGTCTCGTCCACACGACACTGGCTCAAGAACTTTGCCTACGAGAAGGGTCGACTGCAATATCCGTGAATACTCCTCTTGGCGCCGCGCAGGGTGTAGTCGATGTCTCGGGTGTCAACAGATTTGCTGCCAAGTACGCTTCCGCAGAACGCTGGTCCCCATCCGCCGTAGTGACTAAATGGGCACTCCCGTACGTTAATCCTATCTTGCCTGATCTACTTCCGATCACATACACTGCACCGACAGCAATGGTTCTACGAATGTTTCAGCGTTGCCGCTTATGTGCCCGCAGCCATTTGTGGATAACTCCACGTTCACCGAGGATTGCATGTCGATGATTCTCTATGTTCCTACCACCTTACATGCAGACAGCAGTGTACCCACTTTGATGTGGTATGTATATTGATCATTCTTCGGTGATGGCGACCGTTATATATTTTTGGCAGGGTTCATGGAGGTTCTTTCATGGTCGGATCCGCCACGAATCCTGGTCTAGATGGATCCGCACTGGCACTTGCCACTGATTCGATCGTTGCAGTCATTCAGTACCGCCTGGGAGCTGTAAGCCCTGTCACTGCAAATAATTCATATCACTGTCCGCTCACATGGTTCATTTAAGCTTGGCTTCGTCGCTCCCAATAACCAGACCAATCTTGGTCTGGGAGATGCTGTAAATGCTCTCACATTTTTGACGACTGTGCTTCCTAGCTTCGGCGGTGACCCGAGCAAGATCACTGTAGCCGGTCAAAGCAGTGGTGCGAATCTGATTCGTGCCCTTCTTGCTGTGCCTTCTGCGCAGTCACTATTTCAATCTGCAATTTTGCAGTCTGACCCTATGGTAAGTAGTTTGTATTTCACTGGTAGGAATGCGAGACTCATTGCTGTGTCAGGACTATGGCTTCTTGTCATCATCTGATCAGGTCCAACTTCAACAGTATTTCGTGTCGAATCTTGGTTGTGCTGCAACCGACTCAGCATGTCTAAATGCTTTAACCGCAGATAATATCGTCAATGGTGCCGGTCTTTGGCAATTCAACAGTTCTGTTTACGTCGTCCCAGCCGCAACACAGTCGGAGCCAATGCGTGTTGTGAATGATGGCACCTTTATCACCTCAACCTTGGACTCGACTTCACCATTCCCTCGGGTTTCCAAGCCCATCTTGCTTTCTAACGTTCTTGACGAGGGAGGCTATACAATTTATGGCTCATTTCCTAGCCCCATGCCCGAAGCCGAGTACGTTGCTATCGTCAACGCATCATTCGGCGAGACACGCTACGAGGCTCTCATGGGCTCGCAAAGCTATGCCGTAGGGACTACTCAAAATGATGACTACCGTCCTCAGCTTCAAGTACTTGCCACAGATTCGGTCTGGCGATGTGCGACATGGACATTCGCGCGAAACTGGGTTTCTAATGGTGGCACTGCATACGTAGGATTATACTCCATTGGCGCTAGCTACCCTGGCAACTCCGCTGTTTCTTTCTGCACCGAATCGGGCGTTGTTTGTCATCAAGATGATATTGAGATAATTGTAAGCAAATACTTGCTATGTTCCATTCTTCACAACTCATGTTTCGTGCTAGTTTGGCACTGCTCTTAATCCTAACTCGGCCCAGTCAGCGCTGATTGCGGAGATGCAAGCCCGTTACAAATCATTCTTGTATAGCGGGAACCCAAACCCCGATGATTCATCATATGCTGACTGGCAGGCGGCTGGCACATCAGATGTCAATGCCATCATGCTCGGCAGCACTGGTGATGCCCCTATTGGCGCTTGCACCCCATCTTTCTGGGGTCAAAGTGTCGCGTACGATTACCAGGTATTCAATATCTAGAACACCTGTATGAAAATTCATAATCTGATGTGGTCTCCCGGATACTGGATTTACGATATTATTTTCATCTCCACGCTTAATATTCTTCATCATGGGGTCTCCAGGTGCATAATGAATTTCGGGTTCCGTTGTGTTCATTCTTTATTGTCCAAATTGCTTTACATGTCATACTTTGTAGCCCTTACTCTGCTGTTCTCTTCGCCAAACGCCACTGTAGCCCAAATTACCTTCTTCTCTAAATACACCAATCGCGTTGTTCTCGGTATCAGGAAATATGAATAACTGTATTGAAACTGACTGATTCCAAGTAGACGGTCGTTAGGGTATGCCGACATGAAGTTCCTAAAGTTTGGGTACATGAACTTCGACCGGGCATTGAGTGAACAAGTCGAAGTTGCGCCACAAATTCATCTGAGAGAACGGCTATACGAGCAATTAGACCAACCCCATCAGAAATTCGAGGAATATGATGCCGTACCGCGCCTTTCCGCTCCACCACCATGCGGTGTAGACAACCCTTTGGACCGCCTCTCAATTCATCGCCCTCATAAACGAAAGCTTCATCTGCTCCGCCATTAACAAGGAGGAACTTTGGATTGATCACCATCCGCCCGAATGCAGCTCTAGACAACATCTGAACTGTATTTCTCTGGCTTTCGGTACTGGACGATCCAGTAAGGATGGTGCGAAGCGTTTCCAAGATGTAGTACTGTGGTGGGTAAAGGCCGATTTTCCCACTTTTGAACTCCTCAATAGCCGATTCTGGATGCAAAAATCGCGTTCGGATGACTTCTTGCCCCCCGTCAGGAGTGGGAAGGTGTTCTTCTCTGCCGGAATACAGCCCATCCGACGAAGAATCCCTAAGGAACGCGACAAAGAACTGCGTGCGGAATCGTCTGCTTAGACGTCAGATACAGTTGAAGGACAAGGGACAAGGAATCTGTTTACCTGGCTGATGGTGGTGGCGTCACCCATGTAGTAAACGGCAGAAGAGCGCCTACGTCAGCTCTTAGGTTGTTGTTTGTAAGAAATGTTGAGAATGTTGTTTGTCCTCCATGAACAGCTTCTCTAGCCTGAGTCAAGTCGACATCCAGCAATGTGCTCGGAGAATCCGACAAAGCCAGCAGCAATCCCGCTTCTTCAAAGGTTTCTCTAATAGCGGTCCATTCTAGGGACGTATCCTGCTCGGCATCAAAATTTCCGCCAGGAAAAACCTCCAATTCCAGATGCCTTTGAACTGCGACTACAAAAAAGTAATTCTGCTCACGTGTTGACCAGCGAATGACCTAGCCTGTGGGTTGCGCTGGACAAGTAGTATTTCGTTGTGACTGTTGACTAGAACGAGACTTGCTGAAAGGCGAGGCTCTGTAGACTTAGGGCTTTCATTATGTGTCATCTTGATTGAGGAGTCGGATGAGAAACTTCTTCGCAAGAGCAATATTATGTCGTTGTGTGTTCTGCTATGTAACCATTGATACACATCAATAATTAATGTAAGTCACAACAAACCGCGGTGATGAACTCACGCTAGCAGTTGATGACTTGGCGGTCTGTGCTTGGACAGAAGAGTGCAAGTCCTTAACATGGCTTCGTCGAATGTCTAATCCCATGGCATTTCTAATTTGGCTCCGGTACCACGGTGCAGGCGGCTCATTGGATCCGGTTAACTGCGAGGGTCTTGACCAGGCCAAATACTTCCGTGCAAGTTTTAGATTTCGCCTCAACCTACAGACTTCGTCCTCGGGCTGGCCTACCACCTGAAAGTACGCGCTTCCGCAGGCTACGCGATATTTGACTCAAAAATCGCGTTTATATCAACTTAGGCAGTACAAGTATGGCCACCGTGCTAGAGGTACGCTTAGCCTAAGCTAATGTTGTTAGTGTGGCACTTACTCGAATGCACAACTTGAAGGATGAAATAATTCCTGAAACGAAGATTCCACTCACCTTCAAATGGTCGGGACGCGAGTACAAGGTAGATCTCCTTGGATCAGATAGGTAAGCTGCGGAACCGAATTGCTGTGAACCAGGGATGGTCATCCACAGTATTAATTTCGGATGTTCAGAGTGTACGACCTCAAGACTTCGCTGATGAGTTTGACAAAGGTTCCGCCAGAGAGGCAAAAAATTCTAGGTCTAGTGAAAGGAAAACTACCTCCAGATCAAGAGAGAATGTCAGTGTTCGCGATTTCCTGCACGAATTATTCTCTGAACCACATATGATCGTAGTGCGGATCTACGAATCGCAGGGAAATCATTCACACTTATAGGAACTCCTGAAGGTGACGAGATCAAAGACCCTTCAAGTGAGCCCACGATCTTTCTACCCTTTGGTGCCTGTACTAACACGCGGTCAGAGTTGGAATTCCTTCCTGATGTTGTCAATGACCTTGATGTTGACTTCACTGACAACCCTGCTGCCGCTGCGGTATACAAAAATGACCAGCGAAACATTCGCAAAGTCAAAGAGGCAACTGAGAAACTTCAGATTAATATCATTCATCCTCTGCGAGATGGAAAGCGGTTACTTGTGCTGGACATTGATTACAGTAAGCTGATCTCCTCGACTGTTTTCACCTCCTGAGAGTACATTTCATGCAGCTATTTTGGACACCAAACCACTAACGTCTGGCTCATTGCCTCCCGCGGAATGTGCGAGGCCTGGCCTTCACGAGTTTCTGGAGGCCATATACCCTTACTACGACATTTGCATCTGGTGAGATTCCTCCACCTCATGAGTGAAACCTCTCACAGTCGATCATCAGGTCTCAAACTAGCTGGATATGGCTTGAGGCGAAGCTCGTAGAACTTGGTATGGTGGGATCGACGAGGAATTACCAGGTTCTATTTGTGCTTTCATAGTGGCAAGTTGCGACTAACATCAACTCCAGATTTCATTTGGTACGGCCGTGACTATCCAACTTAAACTCACGCGTAGCTGATTAAGATGCGCAGTCCTTGACAAAACTTGCATGTTCACAGTCTTCACAGAACGAAATGGTCAACCATATGCACACCATGTCAAGGCACTACAAATTGTTTGGAATCACTTTCCTCAGTTGTCAGTACATTTTGATTCGGACATTCGAGCATGCATTTGACTTCCCTCTTTAGTTCAGCAAAGAACACTATTCACGTGGATGACCTGGTAAGAGGAAGATGTGGCTCGACTCTACTGTCTCTAATCCTGTCGTAGAGTCGGAATTTTGCCTTGAACCCGAACGAAGGATTAAAAATTCATGCCTTCAAGAATGCTCATACAGAACAAGCTCAAGCTGACCGGGAGCTTCAGAAATTAGCCCGGTACATGGTGCATATTGCCACTATAGAAGATTTCCGGACGTTGCGTCACAAGGCATGTGTCTCGTGTTTGTTGCTCGGCTGTAGATTTGCTCACTGGTCAGCATTTGCAAAGGCCTGGAAGCATGAGCTAAGGCGACTCACGCAATCGTAACGAGGACGCACTCCATCTTACAGTGCTCATTCATACCAATGCACTTCGATAATTTGGCCTACATAGGGACAAATTATATTGTTGTATTTTAGTTGTTGTACATGATTTCAGACTGACGTAACTATTTTGTAACAAAACTGTGCTATATGTGTACACCTTTTCATAAATTTACGTACTAATATGTTGCGTAATAACAAATTCTTCACCTGAGCTCGTTCCATCACATTCATTTCAGCGAGCACCCTTTTGCATTGCAGTTCAGGAAATCATTTGCGGTGGCTCAGTACGTTCGCGTTATGCCCGTACTATGTGTGTCGTGTCGTTGATGTGTACTTTCTTTCGAATTCTAGCCTGGCTTAGCTTTACTCTCAGTACATGCTTGGAGTTGATCTACGATGGGATCGACTTCGCTGGGCATATGAGTTCGATGTCGCGATGCGAACCAAGAGCGCGTCTGACTTGAGCGGCCTCAGCCGAGAGGAAAAGAAGAGGGCCCAGTGCTCCTTTGAACCAGGCGAAATTGCTCACATCGATGGTAACGGTGGGATCACGACTGCCTTCTACGAATTTTTGCATCGTCACAATTTTCCACTGACGTCAATAGAACGGCGATACATGCAGGTTCTTATCGACAGCGCCCCCGATATTAGCAAATATTGCCTTGTCCTACAACGTCTCAGTGCGGACACATTCATTGTGTGCTACATCGCGTCTTTTGGTGGTGTTGCATACGGCACCGGCCTGTCTCCGATATCTCGGTTTTTTTCTATGGCCATGGGTGATACTCCTCCGTGGCCTCCCAATTCAAGGCCTCTGCACGTGATCCCACGATGGTTTGGATCTGGCTTCATATTTGGTGTTCCCGTGGTCAGGAAAAATCTGTCGAAGACGACTCATTCCCGTGCTTCTCTTGCCAACGGAGAGCTGCATAGGGTAAGATCTTTTATCGCAGAAAGGCTCAAGGCATGTTCAGTTATCATTCAGTTTGACGGTGTAAAATGAAGTATTTTCACAGCTCTTCCAGCAAGTCCATAAAGAATTGCGCGCAAAAGAACGCGATTGGCATAGACTCCGCAAGGAAACTGGTCTAAAGAATGATGACTACGTGGATCCCGTGATGTTGGACGTGAATGACCCAAGCGGAGTAAGCTCCAACCCTGCGATACCCAGTAAAGTGCCTGCACTTGGCGACTCTACGGGATGTTCAAAGTTTCAAAGTATGCTTCAACTGGAGCGTAGCGTTAAAGGCAAGGCGAAATTATTCTCGATTGGCCTGAAGGATTGTGACACGAGTCTGTTCTTAGTGTTCCCCAAATATCGTTTCCTGGATATTCCTCCGAGCAATCACTTAGCCTGGTTGCTACAATGGCAACGACAAGATATCATGTCTTCACGATTCTACCTAAGGCGTCTTACTCCTCGACTCAACTCATGTCATCCTGTGCTCCGACACCTTCCGCTCCCTTTTCGGTATGTGAGACCTTGAGGACTGCATGCTACTATGCACTGGAACGAACAGACCCCCCCAGAGGACTCCATTTCGGTTGAACTTGGTTAGTCGAGTTCATTTACATAATGTTAGGACTTCCCTGATTCTACATACGTAGCAGACATTGAAGGACTTTGGTTCTCCTAGAAGCCTCGAAGTTGTTATCCAGTCCCGCATCCAACTACACTGGGTATAATGGCACTCAGGATGTACGGGGGCACACAACGTCTGAGTATTGCATGCTTATGATTACATTGTGGAGGTTGTGACAAAAACATCTACTGACATCAACATACTTCTGAGGTTGTAACACTGTTCACGACAAGATCGAACGTCATCACTGAGGACGGCGGTACTCAAGACATCCCTAAGCATGAATCTGTATAAACAGGTTTGTCACATACCAGGTTTCGTGGCAACAAGAGCGGGAAGAGAAGGATTCGAGGGTCGCAATATACCATTGGCGGCGTCGAACTGCCAGTGGTTGCTGTCCGCAACTTTAGACAAGGACCGCAGTTCAGCAAGAATAGGATAGTGTTAGCCATCGAGCTCACTTGCAAGCACCTCCTTTCGTCCCAGCCCAAGTAATTTCTGAGCTTCTGTAACATGAAGGCACGCGAATGCTCGCGAAACAAGCTCAAATGTGTTCTTGCGGAACGCGTCTAACGGCATATTCAATACAATGAAAACTCTGATTAGATCTGCACATACCGAGAAAGTCGTTAACCAGCAGACCAACGATTTTTCCCAGCCTTGGATCTGGGAAGTCACTTTGTTGCGACATCTGAAACAGCTCTTGGGCCCGAGCGTATGTATTTTCATAGTTCCGCTCCAAAGCGGATGCCAAGAGTGCCGCGAGTGCATGCGACAGGGGATGCAAGGACACATTTTCGGGTAACCGTGCAAGGGCATGTTGAGCAGGTGTTCTAGAGCAAGTGTTACAAAGGAGTACGAACAGTGGAGGGATCTTACTCACAAGTCATCCAGCACCATATAAGCTAGGACCAAGGGGGCAATCAAAAGCAGTCTGGAGTAACTTTTGTCATTTGAACCCTGTTACAGGACATCATCGAGATGCCGAGATGTGCACGAGTTGTGTCTCAAGAAGTGCTCACGTTCAGGTCGTGATGTTCAGCGATATTAGTGATCCCAATAAAATTCCTTTGTTCGGCCAGATCAGATAGCTGGGAGAAGACTTGTTGGTATATATCTTGGGCAGCGGGGAGTTGTGGGGGGGTTTCTGTGCTGCCTGAGCAATTAGATGATGTGGTGGGATCCGAAGATTCCGCCGAGGAAGCAATGATGGAATCTCGAGCTTCGTCGCGAAGCTCTGTTGCGCTCATGGGAGGTGGTGTGGGTGGTGCTTGGGCCATATATTGAGCTGACTTAGCTTTAAATTCGAGGTTGAAACTGTTGAGCAAGTGAGATTGATCTACTGCTTAATAAGCAATATGCATCACTTCGTTGCGAATGCAATCGTTAACTACTTATTACAGTTTCCCGTACTAGGCAGACCCAATAGAAGGAAGACAACTGTTCCTTCTGTAGTGCTACAAACATGGAGTTGCTCGACGAGGAGGTCGAATCGATCTTATATATTGCAAGAGAAATATCAGGTAGGTCCAAGCTGCAAGAATCTCACCAGCAAGCCTTTTATCAGCACACATACTAGTCTACAAGATTCCCCATCTGAAGGCCAACGAGGGACATCGTGCTAATGACTGGGGAGACCTTGCACAACCGCTATGGAAAGGCAGACTGCGCATCGTCGAAAAGTCAAGCGGTGCGGCGCTGATGTTTGAAGATGCTCAGACGGGTAAGCATTGCTAGCTTCTCACCACGTACAAGTGGATGGTTGACACATTTACAGGGGAATGTACGTTTCAACATGAACAATCAATATTGTAGCATCCTGAAGTAGAGCTAGTATTTGCCCGCGCACCTTATGATGCTCTTAAACCATGCGTGGAATCCGTCCTCGATTCATCCCGATATTTTGTAATCAGGGTGGAGGATACTGGCAAGAAAGCTTATATTGGGATGGGATTCGCTGAACGAACGGATAGCTTTGATTTCAGTGAGCGTTCTCCTTTCAGTCTGCTTGCTATCATGACATGTACTCTCAGACGTTGCATTGCAAGATTACACCAAGTGCGTCTAACAAACGCTCAAATATCTCTCACCCACTTACAGTGTGCTCATGTCTAGGCGTATGAAAGCTGCTTTGAGCCCTCCTAGCCCTGATGAAGAAACCCCTTCTCCGCATATTCCGGTTGGTCCAAAGAAGGACTACTCTTTGAAAGAAGGCCAGACGTTTTCCATATCCATTCCGGGAAAAACCAGTAAATTACCAACACCTGGGACCAATTTGCTAGGGTCCTCCACCCAAAGCCATGGTAACTCGGGGGGAGGGGTACCGCTATTACCACCCCCGCCTTCATCAGGAAGGAAGAAATGATCATGTCACATAAATACCGAAATATTTGTATTTACTGTTTTCCATGAAGACTGAATTCAACAAGATACCAAAATCATACACGCTCAAAATCCATTAATGATTTTGGCGGAAGTCTCGATGCGTCACCTGTATTGACACGTGAAATTTTGAAAGGTGTTTGACCTGTATCCTTTATAATTATGTATTGACCTACTACTCATCTTCAGGTCTCATCGTCAAGAGATGTAGTATGTCACGCGGACAAAAGCTCTGGCTATAAACTCGAGTAATATTTGAGCTGATTGCTAATAGTTATACTCTCAGGAGAATATGGACCAGACAATCATCATCCTGCAGGTGACCGACTACGAAGTTTCTAGAAGTCTATTCAAGCTAATATTTGTCGAGGAAGCCCGTCCGCATCTCATCCAAGTGAAAGTGTTGCCTCAAGCAGGTCTGCTGTCATTCCCATCGGGAGCATCGTGAATATCACTGGCAGGGCCAGCAGCAGTGAACTTGGAGAAGATCCATGTCAGTCAGTTGATACTTGATAGGCAATGCAAACGGTCGCCCGGTGTGAAATGGCCATCTTCCGCGGATGCACATCTCTAGATAAGATCGATAAGAATTAAGCCATGGGATGGCGAACGAAGATTGCTTACAATAGACGTGGGATTGTGGCATGAATTCAACATTGGAACCTGAACGGATGACCAGTACCGTAGAACAACTAGGTCGCGAGAACCGGTGACCTATGTAGTGGAATATGAACGACGGCCATTATGCAGTCACCGACAGAGAAGTGCACGTCTGACCGTGTCAAGCCGTGTCACCATGATTATTACGTCGTTCTTTAGGTCGCCGGTCGATCCCACTGGTGAGTGCATGTCTCGGATATTCTATAGATGGTAGCCTAATTATTAGATTACCTCGTTATAGACCGAATCTGGAGGTAAACGTCGGTCCGCAACGGTGATTCCGTTTGATGGCGTCGTCTTGAAAGTTTCGACATACATAAGCGACTGGTGGCTTGTTGCCAAGTAGTGGGTGGTGTTAAAACTTTAACTTACACAGAGATCAAGGCTTTGTATTATGTAACAATTTTCGCACGTGACCTCATTAGACAACTTGCTGACAATTCGATTCGTGTGTTCCCTGGCTCTTCATTTCACAACAGTGACTGGTCTCTTATTCTCCTTACTATTCGGATTTTCCTATCTGATTAACGAGATAAGTTTGCACTCAGGATGTTGTCCAGAGTCACCCCCAGTGTGATAGGAAAAGCCGCTCTCAGAAATTCCGTACGACGGGCTGCTGTCTGCGCTCGCAGAGGCTTCGTGCAACCCTCTAGTGCAGACCGTGCACACGTTGTCGAAGATATGCACTTCAAGCTCGAGGTTCCCAATCGTGAGAACAGCGTGACACAAAAGACTCGCCCCATATACCTCGATATGCAGGTATGACCATGTAGTAATCAGATGCTATTCGATATATTGACAAGGTCCAGGCCACCACTCCCGTAGACCCACGTGTTCTCGATGCTATGCTGCCGTACCTAACAGACCAGTACGGTAATCCACACAGTCGAACTCATGCATATGGATGGGAAGCAGAGCAGGCTATTGAGGTCGCACGCAAGGTAAGTCTACCGGGTTTACGAGCGTAAAAATGTCCCTTAACAGCTTCCAGCATGTAGCGGATCTTATTGGAGCCGAGGCAAAGGACATCGTCTTCACTTCTGGTGCTACCGAGACCAATAACATGGCCATTAAGGGCGTCGCACGGTTCAACAAAGACAAGAAAAGGCACATAATCACGACACAAACGGTGGGTCGAGCCACTTGGTCTTCTGACCCACGTTAATATTCTCTGCAGGAGCACAAGTGCGTCTTGGATTCTTGCAGGAAACTCAGCGAAGAAGACTTTGAAATTACCTATCTTCCTGTTGAGTCTAATGGTGTAGTCAGCCTCGAAACTCTGGAGGCCGCAATCCGCCCTGACACTTCCCTCATTTCTATCATGACTGTAAACAACGAGACTGGTGTCATTCAACCAATGAAGGAGATTGGTGCTATTGTGCGAAAGCATCGTGGCGTATACCTTCACACCGACGCGGCGCAGGCCGTGGGAAAAATACCTATGGATGTTAATGAAGCCAACATCGACCTGATGAGCATTTCAGGTCATAAAATCTATGGCCCCAAGGGAGTAGGAGCTGCTTATGTTCGCCGGCGACCACGCGTGCGATTGGAACCGATCTTGAGTGGAGGAGGACAAGAGCGTGGGCTGCGCAGTGGTACCCTGCCCACGGCGCTGGCGGTTGGCATGGGCGAAGCAGCACGCATAGCCAAGCTGGAGATGGCGGTGAGTTCTTGTTCTTCGCTTAACTCATGATGAAATCCGCACATGCGTTCAAATTGGCACTTGAATCAAGTGGCGTGATGCTCTAGGCTTACGGCCGTATGAGCCGCTAGCTTGGTAACGATTCCTGTGCAGGGGTACTGATCCACTTCCTGTCTATCATTGCGCCTCTCGTTCCGAATCTGATACATATTCCAGAGGGATCACGCACGGATCAAGCAGTTGTCAGATAGGTTAATCCAGGGCATCAATTCCCAAGTTGAGCATGTGGTTCGAAATGGTGATGTCAACGGATACCCGGGATGCGTGAACCTTTCATTCTCGTATGTTGAAGGTGAAAGCCTTCTCATGGCCTTGAAGGTAAGCCTAATGGCACCTCTCTGATGAGTGAAAATCCCATGGTTTTCGTTGCAGGATATCGCTTTGTCTTCTGGCAGTGCGTGTACATCTGCGTCTCTGGAGCCTTCATACGTTCTTCGTGCTCTTGGTATGTTTCCTTCGTGTGTGGATTTGTCCCAGTACCTGACAGTCACCTAGGAGCGGCGGAAGATATGGCACATTCGTCCTTACGCTTTGGCATCGGTCGTTTCACCACAGAAGCGGAAATTGATTTTGTGGTAAATCATATCGTTCGTGTTGTCACCAGACTTCGTGATATGAGGTATGGTCTCATCCGCATTTCGGTGCTTCTGCTGTGCTCATCGCTTCCTTCAGCCCGTTGTGGGAGATGGTGCAGGAAGGCATTGACATCAACTCGATTAACTGGTCTCAACATTAATTTATACTTCTGGATTTGTGATAGTGGCGCAACGTTTTGCTTTACCTGTCGTTGACATATTTGAGGACTGTTTTGCCTATATTTTTTATGTACAACGATCTGAAGAAAGGATATTATTTGCGGTATCCGAGGTCTTCACACATTCTTGGCAAACAACCGAATATAATGGCGAGTTGAATCTCCGCCATAACTGCACTCTTTCACTTTCAACCACCATGGCAAGACGCTTGTACCTTGGCAGTATGAAAATTTCTTCTCGTCAGATCATTGTATAAGGCAATTCTGATCATTGCTGCATCGCACAGGACTTCCCCCTGATGCCCGTTCTGATGACGTGGCTAAGTTTTTCGATGGCTATGGCCGTATCATTGACTGTCGTGTCATGACCGGTTCGTCGGACAAGAGGCGCGCGTCAAATGCGGAACTCACTGGACCTCCATCAGGATTCGGTTTTGTCGAGTTTGAAAGCTCAAAGGTGGATCCAGCCGCCATGTATCACGGTGATTAGTATACCAAACTTTTTCAGGATGCCGAGGACGCCGTGCATCATTTCAACGGCAAGCCATTTATGGGAGCCAAGTTCGTATTGTAATCATTCGCAACGTCTTTCGCCGATTCATATTTTCTTGTTTTAGCATTGTCGTTGAGTTCGCCAAAGAAAGTCGCCCCCGTCGGGATGTCTATGAGAGCGACCGTGGCTACGGGTATATTTCTTGACTCACAAATTTGATAGTGCTTTTTCCTGACAAGTTTTATTTTTGTTTAGGGCTGCTCGCTCCCGCAGGCCTCCCGGTATTCGCCTGATAGTTTCCGGTATTTCTCGCGACACTAGCTGGCAGGTATGATGTTCTTTCGGTTCGCACCATTGGCAGTGTTCGCGGAGCATATGGCGCTTCCTTATTTCTGGAGATCGATCCGGCTGGTCATTTGGAACCCAAGGACCGCCAGTATTTCATTGATGTTCACTTTCGCCGACTTTGCCCAAACCCATCAACGAACCTGACCATACACTCCTCACCCAGGACTTGAAAGATTTCGGACGCGAGGCGGGTAGCGTGTCGTTTGCCGACATTGATCGCGACAACCCTGGCCAGGGGTGCGTGACTCCGAATTATGCGTTGTCCCCGAGTTGACAATCTCTTAGTATCCTTGAATATCTATCGCGAGATGATGCAGACCGTGCCGTCAAGGACTTGGACGGTAAAGACCTGCGCGGTAGACCTGTTCGCGTTGCCTACGATGATGCCGTGAGTGTGATGGCTTGGATGTTTTGCGCCTGGCCTTACCTGTTCTCAGCGCGGTGGACCTGATAACTACAGGCGCGAGGATCGTCGTGAGGAACGTCCTCGAAACGACGACCGATACAAAGAAGAACGTTACTACAGGGATGATCGAGCATCCTATCGCCGCGAGCGATCTCGATCGCCTCCTCGTCGCAATGATTATGAAGATCGTCGCCCCAGGTCTCCACCTCCGCCGCGGAGGGATCCTGATGAGAGAAAACCTGCAGGGTACGATGATTACCGACGGGGAGGTTATGATGATGACCGCAGAGCCCCTGATTATTATTATGACCGCCGCAGGGACGATGATCGGCGACGTGAAGACCGCGGTGGCAGACGCGACGAAAAAGACGATCGGTACGACGACAGGGCAATGAGGCACGCAAATGGCGATGGTGGATGGGCGCGTTAAAGGATATAGGCAGCCGCTGGATATTTTGCACTTGGCCGAGGGGCAGCCCATCCGTTGTTGGTTTCCACCTCTCTTATGATGGTCATGGTCTCCTCGAGCTTGGCGTTGGCGTATGTTGGGTCGAACCGGAGAACTGTTTTTTTGTCTTACAGAGGTCATTTCCCTCTTGGTCCGTATGTCGAACGATTAGGTGAAGGCGTCCCGAATTTGGCGTGGAACCTGTACTTTCAGGCATCAGCTAAAGGAGATCCAAGGCAGCGCGTGAGAATTAACGTGGGCGCCATCTTCCGTATCGATGGCGTTGAAGGAAACGGTGGTGACGGAATTAAAGAAGACTTCACGTGCCTACTTCGGTACCTAGGACCGTCTACCCTGAATTTGCCCACCAATGTGATCGTGTCCTCCATTCGTAACATTTCGGTGCACGATGATTGACGTTTTGGACATCCGTCTTCAGGTGTGTCGACTTTACTCACATCTATTCCTGCAGCTGGGGACTGTTCTATTAGTATACATGTACAAATATAAGTCATGCAGGTGTAATCAAGATGCAATGTGTACAACAATGTCCGAATTACTTTCTATTCCCCACCATCCTAATTCTTGGTCGTCGTTTTGAAGAAGTGCTAGCGTGTCATCACCCATCCTCAACCACACATGAATATCATCGCGGTTCCTTAGATTTTTGCGCCCTAGTGCTTTCATCGCCCTGAGGCGGAAAAGCCCCAATTTCATCGTAGAAAGCACCCGCAGCGAGGTAGATGCAATCATACCCTCCGGGGTAAAGAGACCTCCAGGAGGCTCAGAACAGTGGTGAACTTTCACCTCTGTGGGTATAGTTCAAAAGGCGGTGATGCGATGATCCAACAAGGACCTACCGATCAGGTATCGACTGAGTCGGCCGTCGCGATCAGCTGTTGACTCGACAGGTCTACCGTGCTCTGTGGTACATAGCAAAAGGTTTGATGAATATAGTAATGACTCCATGGAGTCAAGACACTGACTCATGCACAGCGCCTTCCATTGTGGGTGTTCCTTCATTTTATCTTCATCATGCCCAGGCACAGTCTTCGCAATGAAAGAAAGATAAAACAATTCACTGTCTGATCGTTCCTTCGTCGAGATCTTGATGACAAAGGAAATTAAACTCTAGGCACCGCAGCTTCGGTCCTGTGCTCACCGCAGTTGCGTCAAGGACCCGCAGGGATGGGATTTTTGCTATGATCTGCTGCCTGGCAGAACGAGAAAAGTCATTTGCTGCGAGTAATGAGTACCTCGGAGAAGACGATAATCTTAAGCTAACCCTCAGTCAGTGGATTTTTTGCGAGACTCAGCGTTTCGAGATTGGGACACCATTCATATAATCGGTCAATATCGCGCGGACTATGGAGTTTGTTACTAGAAAAAGAAAGGACTTTCAGTCCCTGCAAATGCGACGGACAAGATTCCCGAGGAGGAATCGTTGCGATGCCGTTTGATGAAAGTATGAGTCGCTGTAATCTGCGGTACCGTATTAGCTTATTAAAAAACCCCGCAAGCCTTGGACATACGAGGGACACGGCCTCAATGCTCCACTGATATGTTGCCAATCTTCTAGCTTGTTGCTATCGAAATTGAGGATCTCGATACGATCCAAGACTGTAAAGATCTTCGCATGTGATAGGGAAGCAAGACCATTGTATCCGAGTTCCGCTATGCGAAGTTGAGGCATGAGTATCGCTATGCTTGTAAATTCTTCCCATGAAGTCCAGGTGCCATTCAGCTGTAGCTCTGAGAGTCGCAGCCAAGCCGATGCGGGCAAGTGAGATGAGGGCGGCGTCAGCCGGTTGCGACTATTTGTAGCGTCAGTACATCAAAAGAGGAAAACACAAGGCTTTACTTGAGCGCTAGCCGCTCGAGTTGATGCAGTTCAGTGGTTATCATCGCCACAACGTCCCAACTAGATAAAAGTGTCGCAGAAAGATCCAGTCCGCGAATGTCTTGATCGTGTCGTATCAATGACTTTTGATGTTTACAAAAAAGACGCACTGGCTTACTGGGGCACGTTGACAGGATTTCCCCTGGCTTGTTCCCAGTAGAGACCATCTCATTATCGAGGCTTACTTCGCGCAGTCGCTCCAGATTTGAAAATTTGCTTCGGATCTTGTCCAAGTCTACAGCTTCAACCTCTATGGCGCCGTTTGAAGAGCCCAGAACGACTTTCTCCTGCGACGCAGTCCCATGCACAGCTTCGACGTACTTATTTTTCAATGCTTGTAAAAATGTGTACCCATAGCAAATGGAGGGAGATGGCCGAATGAAGGATCCGCTGTGAGGGACTCTGCGATTTGGTCGCTGAGCGATATGCATCATTGCGAGACGGTATTTCCTTGATCTTACCGGCAGTCAAAGTATCGTTTGCCATCCTTTGTGCCATCATGTTTGCCGCGAGTTGGGTCGTCCCATTCGACACCCAGCCAAAGACCAGTGGTTCCATCGAGTGCTCCATAATACTTGACAGTGCCGAAATGACCTGATGGAAGGTATATTCTTGAACCTAAGCACATGTTGCATCGGTCAATGTAGTCCGGTGATGGAAAGGCCTACAGCAGTCCTTAAACGGTTTGTGTCAAAAGATCATGTAAGCATCGCTTTTGAATTTGGTTCTGCGTCTCGGACACACGGTACTCCGAAAATCCCAGAAAAGTTGTGGGTCGCAGGCTTTCCAAGGTCTTCCTTCAGTTGAACGTCTCGTTCTAAGTATGCTGGCTGCTGCTCTCACAAGAATGTCGCGTAATGGTGTATCAGCAGCTCTTGCCAGGACGAGTGCGGTAGCTGCTCACATGTCCACCAACACTCAGGCAACACCACTAGAGCAAGTAAGTTCTTTTCATGTCTTGTTCTCACCAGTCCCTTGAGAATCGCCCTTGTATACAGCCGGTGCTCTTTGAGTCGAATGGCGCAACCCGCACTTATGTCCTGAACCGAGCAAGCAAATTGAACGCTCTCACCAGTGAAATGCTCAAATCAATGAGACCTCAACTGGAGGTAAGAGTGTCAGAATATGCAAGCACAGCTCTTACCATCATTATTCATCCTCCAGCAATGGTCAAAGTCGGACCTATGCAAGATCATCGTCGGGACTGGTATCGGCCGTGCATTTTGTGCAGGTGGTGATGTCGCAAGTGCGTTTCAAGGTTCAAGTCCATGTGGACACTCGTTGACAACTTTGCACAGCTGTACTACAGCATTCACTGCATGACGATACTCGTTCAAAGGCCATAGAATTCTTCAAAGACGAGTGAGTCATTGATTCATGCTCCGGACCGCTAGAACAACTTATCCTACAGATTTGAAATGAACTATATCTTGTCTGCATTACCGAAGCCATACGTAACCATACTGGACGGTATCACAAGTTGGTGTTTTCGTTTTGCACAGCATGCATAGCACTGACATTACCAGTGGGCGGAGGAGTCGGACTTGCCATTAGCGCCCCATTTCGAGTTGCAACGGAGAAATCACTATTTGCTATGCCCGAAACCAAGATAGGTTACTGTCCCGATGTCGGAGCCAGCTTCTTCTTGTCTAGGATCGACGGAGAAATTGGCACATATCTCGCCCTGACCTCAGAGACTTTGGCTGGCAGGGAAGTCTTGTGAGTAGGAACATATCATTTCCCGATAGAAGCGTGGGTTCATGAGATTTGGCAGTGAACTCGGACTTGCTACCCACTTCGTGTCATCAAGAACGGTGCCTAACCTACTGGCTCGTCTATCTGATTTGGAGGAGCCTACTCCTGCCATGATTGATAGGACCATCGAGGAGTATCATTCGACACGCCTTCCGGATGAACCGGTTGGTAAGCTTACGGGTAGTAAGCGCCAGGCTCTTGATATGGCTTTCCGGCACGATACAGTTGAGGAAATTGTGGACGATCTCACTAAGCTGGCGTCAAATTCTGATGACTCGGTCGCCAAGTGGGCCTCGGAGACGCTGGAAACATTACACATGCGGAGTCCGACTAGCCTGAAAGTAGCACTGGAAGCTGTCCGACGCGGAAAGAAGATGACGCTCCTCCAAGCCCTTCAAATGGAAATGGGTATTGCCACGGCTTACTGTGTAAGTTTGAACAATAAGCTATGTGGCCTGTTTAACACGGAAAATGCAGAGTGGCGCAAGTCCTGATTTCAATGCAGGAATAACCGCGGTGCTGGTTGCCAAAACGCAAGGTCGCCCTGCCTGGTCCCCTGATCAGCTGGATGAGGTCTCAGATACGATAGTGGGGCGGTTTTTTGAAAGGCAATCTGATTATCTGGGCGCGGTGCCTTCATTGACGCCGCCGGACTTTGTTTCGAATAACAAGCAAAATCCGATGAAATTCGCTTTGCCAAGTGAAGATGGCATCTTGCAAATGGTCAAGACCAGGGCAATCTCGCTCCCTGACCTGCTGGCACATTTTGATAATCTTTACTCGAGCAAACAAGGAGTTGTCGAGAAAGTTGTGGAGGTAGTGAAACGCAGGTGTGATGTCATTGGTAATCAGGTTAATTGGAAAGAGCCATTGTAGCCAGTAAATAATATTGCTGTATGATTCGCACGCGTGCAGTTGTCAACCACGTCGCGCGGAAACCGGCGGACCGGAACTGCAGCTACTAGATCTTGGCGATGACTGTTTGAACCTTGACCTTGATCCCTAAGGAGAAAAGTGTGCATTGATGTTTGACGTTGCGCTACGCGCAGCTTTTCATTATGGCGCACGGCCACTACACTAACTCGAACCCAAGTTGCCCAAAATTGAGATGAAACGATAGATAAGATTAGACTGTCATACGTGTCTGCTGTTGTCGCACGATATGATAGCTGCGAGACTCCACAGGACAGCTGATATCTCAAGATTTATTTTAGAGGTTAACTTCTTTAAAGTTCCTGTGGTCCACACACAGCATCTCACTTGAGTTCACAGTACTCGGACAAGATGTACATGCATGGCATGGCATGGCATGGCCAGGCCCTGCATAGTTACCTGAGTTTGACTCGAGTTGTAAAACGAACATACACTGTGCCAGGCTGTGAAGATCAGCATTGGAAACAAAACATCTCGCCAGCGCTCGATGCTTGCCAACAGTTACGTGTAAGGCTTCTTCAGGAGCTATGCACCTAAAGGGGATTTGTATAGGATCTAAGCAAGATGGTGACACTCATGGGATCAATGCCAAAGGTTCCTGAGTAAGATCCTACCAATTCGCCAGACTCGACAACGAATTACAAGGAGTTCACAGGACACCGACAATGATCGGGGTTTCGTCCCAACACCCCGCAAGTTTCGGTCAACTCCTGCCTTGCATGAAGCTCCGTTAGTTCTCACAGAGGCGTACGCGCCCAAATGATGCCGTTTGGGCAATATCAGCGCTGCCGATGCACACACATCAGTGCAAGCACTGTGACTAGGTAACCTTGAATCTCGATGATGTGATCTAATCGAGGACACGCATTGGTAGTTCATGTATAAAAGGTGCCCGGGTCCTCTGTTTCGTGATTCACAATAAAGCACAAGCCTGCGAGTCTCTCTTCGTCCATTCACTCGCAATGTATCCAATTGACCTTCTATCCCCATCCCATCTCTTCACAAACGTCCTTTCCGTCCTCAACTCTGTCCAGCTCCTTAGCAGGAAAGAGGCCCCAGGGGCACAACCAACTCCTGCAGATTTTGAAGTTAATCTTCAATCCAATACTGGCTTTCTCCCTGAGAAACCCATCCCACGCCTTCCCGAGGCTTACAGCCCATGGGAGGATGCGCTTACACGAGCCCAGCAAGTTCTCGTTCTGGGAGAGAACCTAACAGAGCAAGACACCGAGAGCCGAGCTGATGGCGAACTTTGGAGATCTCAAATGCGGGGGGTCAGTAAATTTGATATGCGAGGCTAGAATGACAGCTTACATTCCTACACAGCTCCCCGTGATCAGCATCAATGATCTAAAAACAGACAAGCAATTGTTACGTCGTGCACACAAAGTCCTCGCTTTTCTTGTTCATTTCTACGTCCATTCTATACCGCCGGACCAGACAGCCGGTTCGGTTCTGATTCCCCGATCCCTGGCGACTCCTTTGCTTCAAGTATCCGATGTCTTGCGCATGGCACCGGTGCTTACATTTGCCGATACCGTCCTCTGGAACTGGGATCTCATAAACCCAGAGCTTCCTGTCACGATAGAAAACATGCGTTTCGGCGTTGAGCTCTTCTCAGGGACAGAGGATGAGCGGAATTTTTGGTTCGGTAACGCAAAAGTCGAGTTATTGGGTGTGGAGATGCTCCACCTTTTCAACGAGTACCACAGCCTCCCCAATGTTTCCGACTTTGCATCCGTCTGCAAAATCAATCGCCTCTTGACTCGCCTCGTGGCAATTGTCGATCGGGTTGAAGAAACCTTGACAAGCATGCGCGATCTTGTAGATCCCTCCACGTTCTACTGGCAAGTGCGGCCATGGTTCAATGGAAACGCTAGTGGACCATCCAGCCCCACATGGGTGTTTGAAGACGGTCCTGACGCATCCACGCTCGACCTCAGTGGTCCATCTGCCGGTCAGAGCAGCGTCATGCACGCACTCGACATCTTCCTAGACATCGACTTCAAACTGCAGCAGCGTCGGTACCCAGCCCCATCAGAATCAAATAAACGGTCAGATCTGGGATTCATGGAGAGGATGCGTCGGTATATGCCTGGGGCACACAGAGATTACCTATCCCATCTTGCGAACACGACTCGTCCCCTGCGAGAACTTGCGAAGAGCACGCCTGCTGTGAAGGAGTCATATAACGCAGCTGTGTCGGCAGTCAGGAAGTTCCGGGACTCGCACATACGCATCGCATGCTTATATGTGGTCTCTATGGCACGATCAACGGCGATACCGGTCGGATGCCCCGTATTTGCGATGATGCAGAGGATGGAGCGACAACAGAAGCAAACAGGACGATCGACTGGCACAGGTGGCAATGAGTTGTCGCTGTTGCTCAAGTCGAATCGTGATGCCACTTCACGGGCTGCTGTAAAGGTCTGAAGGAGGGATTGGACTGACATGGACAGAAAAGCACTTACTTTATCATAATAAGCACCACTATATTTCAGCCACAACCATATTTTCCGCGGCGGGCAGGTAGTTTATTTATTGACCGACTCGAGATACGTTATTTTGTGTAGCCCTAGACGCCTGTTGAGCATGATACACTCACATTGTAATACTTTACCCAGGTTCACATATTTATGATGACGATACAATACCAGAACAGTAGTCAATTTTTTTTTGGCGATGACTTGCTGTAGTAGATTTCTTGACAAAGCAAATTTTTTCGACCAAGGAAAAGACATCAGAAAGCGGGGATAACGTTTCGCCAAGACCGATTGGAAAGCTTATGCATACTTGAAAAGCCGGATACCCGTACAGCTGGATGTTGTCCCAAATTGGTGGGGAGACGTATATCGGTTCTCGTCAGGGACCCGGTGAAGTAGTAACTATGTGTCGGGGATGGTATTATTATCACGAAGAAACAGAGGGCTGAATTAGGCTTGAGGGTACTTTGTTCCGGATTGATTCGATGTTGACGTTGAGAACACCGGGACCCGAACGGCAAGAGTGGGGAGCGGGAACATGACGAAATCGTTGAAACGACGGCGATACGCTGGACACGGGGTGATTCTCGATACTGAAAGAAACCCGGATGGAAAATTGGGTGACCGGCGGGTATCAAGATGATAGTACTGGGGAAAAGAACGATTACACGAAATAAGAATGTGGCAACGCGAAGCATAAGCTCAAGCGCTCGCGATTCGCATCGCTTGTGGCATGTTATCGGTAGAGACACATGATCTCATGTTCTCATCGGTCACCTGAAAGATCAAGGTCATTTTACAAGCTCAAAGATG
Source organism: Suillus brevipes Sb2 (assembly GCA_011800875.2). Lineage (NCBI taxonomy): Eukaryota > Fungi > Basidiomycota > Agaricomycetes > Boletales > Suillaceae > Suillus > Suillus brevipes. The sequence continues at coordinate 145,244 of JRHT02000029.1, read as the reverse complement.
AATCCAAGATGATACCACAAACTTGAACATGCTCGAGCTCGGAGCATTGACTCCTCCAGTCACGGTGGTGACCGATATTCCTCCGACGTCGATGATTAGAAAGGTCAGTAACAATCAAGCGGTAACTTGAACTGGTAGCTACATCCGATGTGAACTTGACAAGAATGGACACCAACTCTATATTTTGTATTCAAGCCCAGCTGACGTGAGCTCGAGGATATGTTAACGTTCAAACCATGTATTCATCTAGATACAATCTAAGGTTTATACGATATTCTCACCGGTCCAGTCAACAAGTCCACAATCTCAAGCATGACAAGCAGCTGATCCATCCCCGGTCATCATCACTCGGTCACCCATCCAGCGGTCAATTTTAAAATCTGCGGTATCGTCGTCGTCCCACATGGTTCAAACCGATATCGCCTATTCGCAAGCGCACTTTCTTTTCGACCGACGAGTGACGTCTTGCCTATTCGATAGCAACTAGAGATACCGGTCCGAAGAAAATTCCTCAGGCCTACGGCAGGCCACGGCTAACATTAGCGATGACCTGGTCGAAGAATGCTGGGAGTGCATATATAGCAGAGTTTGAGAAAAAGCTTGCTTGTATTCGTTATTGAGTGATTGCTTGAATGATCATGAAAACGCATTGCAAGTTTGAATGAACCAACAGTTGGAGCATGTTCCTGATTACGTGATGAACGCGATGACAAACTGATACAAACACTTTGAGGGGCGCGTCTTTCTTCCCTTTCATCGCGACTACTTTCTTTCAACTCTGTTGCCATGTCTCAACTCTCTGCAGGTATCTGTCGCCGTCTCAACGAGGCCCCTCAAGAAGAGATAGACCAGCTTGCTTCTGGCCATACTGTACAATTACTTTCCATTAAGAAAGTGGCTCCGACACCCAACTCAACAACCGCTACCGACAGGTTCCGCATCATCATTTCCGATGGCGTCCACTTTGTCCAAGCCATGCTGGCCACTCAGCTGAACGATCTTGTAGCAAATGGAGACATTAACAAGAATACCGTGGTCATCATCGACAAGCTGGCCTGTAATTTCGTGCAGGACAAAAGGTGATTAGCTTTTAATGGCATTTCTACCCTTTACTAATTCATATAGATTGATCATCATTCTTGACCTCCACGTTGTATCACGAGACGAAGAAAAAATCGGGGCTCCTACTGCTCCTCCTTCCACCCAAGATGCACCTGCGCCAGCTGTTGTAGAGTCTGCATCCTCATCCGTTACTGCTACCTCTTCATCTACAGCTCCAGCGAGGCAGACACAGCCTCGCACCAGCACATCAGGCAGAGGGGGCAGGTCAGTGTACCCAATCGAAGGGCTTAGTCCTTACCAGAACAATTGGACTATCAAAGCTCGAGTCACACAAAAGTCTGATATCAGGACTTGGTCGAATCAGCGTGGAGAGGGAAAACTTTTCAACGTCACACTAATGGACGAATCCGGCGAGATTCGGGGCACTGCTTTTAATACTGTCGTTGACGACTTATACGACAAGTTCGAGGAAGGCAAAGTCTACTACATCTCTAAAGCCCGAGTGAATCTCGCAAAGAAGAAATTCTCGAATCTTCAGAACGATTATGAGCTGAGTCTGGAGAAGAGCACCGAAGTTGAAGAGGTACGTACCACCACACTACCGCCGAAATGCTGGACTCATTTTCTATCAGTGCCTCGAGACCACCAGTGTGCCTATGATGAAGTATAGCTTTGTGGAATTGTCTTCGTTGGAGAAATTAGAAAAGGATAATACTTGTGGTGGGTGCTTTGCAATCTATGTCGTTTTGCATCTCACATGTGCTACCAGATGTCATTGGGGTCGTCAAAGAAGTTGGCCCCCTCGGCGAAATTACATCAAAGGCGACAAACAGGACGGTAAGTCATACATGATCCACCCGTCAGTTACCTGGATGTTCTAATTCGGCTGAAGATTCCGAAACGCGACTTGACCATTGTCGACATGTCACAATACTCTGTTCGATTGACCTTGTGGGGAAAACAAGCAGAACAGTTTTCAGCCGATGATCTTCCTGTCATTGCGTTCAAAGGGGTTAAAGTTGGTGACTTTGGAGGTATGAACTTTTCTTGCGCATCTTGATTGGGGCTCACTCCACCAAAGGTCGCACTCTTTCCATGGTCAGCTCAAGTATCATGACAGTATCGCCTGATATTGAGGAGGCGCATTTGCTGCGAGGATGGTACGATGGTATCGGCACTGAAAAAAATTTCCAGTCGCACACAAGTGGTTCATCTGGTGCATCTTTTGGTGGCTTCAACCGCAATGAGATGCGCCATCTTAGTGACGTCAAAGAGTCGCAACTTGGCATGTCCGACAAACCGGAGTTCTTTTCCACTCGTGCCACTATCATGCATATCAAGAGCGAAAGCATTTCTTATCCTGCCTGTCCCACTCAAGGTTGCAACAAAAAGGTGGTCGATCTAGGCAGTGGCTGGAAGTGTGAAAAATGTGATAAAACTTTTGAGCGACCGGAATATCGGTATGCGAATTTGCCTATCTTCGAATCTAGACCTAAGTTTGATTATCAGATATATCATGTCGATGGCAGTGGCTGATTGGTCCGGCCAGGCGTGGTTGCAGGGCTTCAATGAGGCTGGTCTGGCCGTCTTTGGGAAAACCGCAGATGAAGTCCATGAAATTAAGGTCAGTACAAATTTCGCGGAACTTTTCCTGATGTTTACAACCACATTGTAGGAGCGCAACGAAGCAGAATATAATGCTCTCATGGCCCAGGCCAGTGGCGTCACATTCAACTTTAGCTGCCGTGCAAAACAGGACACATACAATGTGAGTGCTTCTATTCGTTACAGATTTGGAATAATAAATAGGATCCGTAGGATCAAACGCGTGTCCGCTACGGAATTTCGAGAATCACTTCTCTGGATTATCGCGAGGAAGCTAAACATCTCGTCGAACTTCTTAAATCTCCGTGGGCTCAATGATTCATCCGTCAATATGTCTAGTTCGTGTACATTAGGCCTACTTTACTTTTGCTTGCCGTTGTGATAAAGGAACACTGTAACATTTCCCCAGTAGCTGAAATGAAAACGCCCTTTTATCTTTTACGGGGCCTGAGTAAACAATCAAGGGGGATCTAAAGGATAATGATATACCCTCCTAAACACCTGCCAGACCACACCGAACCCTTCGAGAACGGTATCTACCGTCTGTTGAGCGATCGGGGGTAGATCTAATTTCAACGGCCAAGAAAAGGGCAATATATCGATGAGAGAAAGGGAATTCTCATCTGGAGGCGAGCTTGGTGTGGGTGTGGGCGTCCCTTTTTCCGTAGCTGTTCCAGATGAAATATGTGATGGGGGCGGGGAAACAGGGAGGCGAAAGGCGGTGTGCGCACTAGACCCTTCCATCACCGACATTGGTGTCGCAAATGATGTTGATGGCGTTGTCGAGGCTGTAGTATAGCCACCCGAGGGCGTTGCATGTGGAGGCGCATATATAGTTGTCGTAACGAACACCGTCTCGATCGACGCCGGGGGGTGATGATCAGGCCAAACTGGATCATCAAGTGGCATGCGTCGATCGAGGGTGTGCCTCATATGCCTGAATTCAGCACCGAGGTTAAGTAACACCATGAGAACAAGAAGAGCGGGCGCTATCCATATCACAAATTGAAGCAGTTTCCCCAGATACCGGACGGTCATGTGAAAATGGTGAACATGAGGCTGGATCCTCAAGGAAAGTGTGGGGATGAACATTTCTTCCAATATGTAATGGACCAATTTGCTGCCCTGTTGAGATGCGTGTTGGTAAGCAAGGTTGGAGCGCAGAAAATGTGCGTCTAGGCCTGTGATATTGGAGTGAGTAAAAACATCAACATCGAGATAGGCATATTTGTGGCTTTTACCTGTTGAGGCTTCCACGTTAACTTCGAGTTTGCCAACGGGTATTGTGAATGTGGGCAGTAGGATGTCCACGTACCCATCATCCTTGGATTTGCCTTTTCCTCTGCGGGGACCGTCAGAGGGGGTCTTGACCAAATAGTCAATTTGAACATCTCCAATGAGATCGCCCACGTACACCCTAGCCCAGGCGGCCCAACTTTTACCCCCTAACTTATCCAGAGAGGATGACAAGTCGACAATTGACCCCTCCCCTTGCTTAGTGGCTGAGCTTATTTCGAAACGGACAGGCATGCCGTCAATGCTCACGCTCGCGATTTCCACAGAACAGTCAATGGGCGACGCGTCGTCTGCATGTGCGAGTCCAAATTCCATCCAATCTGTCTCCATTTCACATGGAGCTGGATGAGTTACCCGAACAGCATATGTATTGGTAGATGTCGCAGGATCAAATCGCAAGGGCGTCACAACGACCATGACGGAGGGAATCATGAGGGGACCATCCCTTTTTCTTCTCGAGAGGGTGCCAGACATCGGAGGGAGAGACACCCCAGATGCTATACGGTTCATCGCAGTCGGCGTACGTGGCCGACTGGGAGGGCGCCTTATATTTTCAAGGGTATCGTCTGCTGTTGAATGTCTTGTTGGGATAAGCGATCTAGCTATGGAGCGCAGAGCAATACGCCCTCCGTCAGATCCACAACGCGACAATCCTCCACGCTGCAGAACAGTCCTGCGTGTTTGTGCATCACGAAGGTTGCCTGATATGTTGTAAACCTCCACTGTTGCAGCTTCGCACTCATTGCGGATGATCGTCGCAATGGTTTCTGCATCCGCAGCGAGCACAGAGAATCGGGGCAGAACTATGGGGACGGGATCTAGTTCTCCATCTGGGCTTGGATTTGAACCCCCATTGAAAGCACGCGGACGGGATATGACGAGAATTGTACCAGTGATGTTGAACGTGAAGACGTTTTTTGACGGGGGGAGTATATCGTTCATGTTGATGTGAATGGTCAATGATGTTGGGGGATGGGGAATGCTCTGTACATCTGAGTTTGCGCGGCTACGTCCTTCTGACGTCAGAGGCATCGAGCTGATGGATGACAGAGTGCCCGAGGGTGTTAGAGAAGTCGGGGAACCCTCGAAAGAGTAGTCTGACACCTGGTCTCCTGGCAGCGGCGCACGCAATAAGGACGAGGTTGAGCCAGCCGAAGACGAAGAGTCGTATCGTGTTGCTAGCAAAGGCGCTTGGAGCCGCGAATTCGAATACAATTCCGGTGGCGACGACTGAGGAAATTCTAGGGAGGCTTGCCTCGAGACCGGTGTTGACGGGGGATTGACGTCGAAACCCGTGTAACCTGCACCTCCTGTGACAGTCCAAGTCGGTTCCTCTGCAGGTGCCCAAATGACGTCGGATCCTCGCGCCTCCAGCCCTACATCCATACCCAGCATCGTAGCCACGCCAGGAAACCAAACACCTTTTGCCGTTCCCTTGTACTCCAGTTTCATCAAGATGCCCTCCCTTCCACTCCCGGGATCACTGTCCTTTCCAAGAACATGACATGTCATTTCGCCCTTCACTTCTTTCACTCCTACGCGCCGCCGGCCATCTTTGCTGTCTATAGTCTTCATGGGTGCTGCCCAACGAACACGCAGACGATCTGCAGATGGGAATGTTCCTAGGACAGCAATACCGCCAGAGCCTCTGTCCGTGTAAGCGGAAGAGTCAGACGACTCATCATCTGCCATGTCTGCGTAGGACCCTGATCGCGAAGGGCGAGTCGTGGTTCGTGTGACGTGAGGCTCAGACGTAAGCTCCCATCCGCCGGGATCCTCTTCGGCAGAAGAAAGCGAGGCAAATGAAGCAGATGTCGTTGTAGAGTTTGGAGGGAAAATGCCAAGCTTGACATTGTTAGACAGACAACGCGGAATGGGGATGGATATCTGTATTTATAGAGCACATAAAGATGAACATTCACATCATGGAAAAAACAACGTACGAGGAAAGGAGCCTTTGGAGGACGACAGACATAAGGAACCCAGAGATCTAAACCAGCCATGAAATGCATGTTGTTACGCTCTCCTACAGAGCCTCGTCGCATCTTTGCGGCAGAGAATGTGGAAACCCTGATCGCACTGTCTTCACCAAACCTTGGTGGAAATTCTTTGGGCAGGACGTAGGAAATGTTGTACCCGCTGACGAGGATGTGACCAGTGTACTTGTCGTCCAGAGGGGGGATTGCAGTATGAGATGTCGATGTAGAAGAGGATGCCCGAGAGGCCGGACTCATGACAGAGGCGCTAGAGTTCGGTAAACCAAAAACAGAGAGATAAGATTTGTGAGAGCGGGCTGGTAGATTGAGAGCGCGTGCAGTGTTGTTCAGTAATGGAGAGGTTGTGGAGGAAAAATTGTAAGGAGCAGAGTTACTGTCGGTCGGATGAACCTCCGAGCCCAACATCTTCAAGTTTCCCTCTTTGATAGTGATGATGAATAAGAGGAAGGAACAACTGAACGTTGAATGCTTACCGGGAAATAATGGTAACGTAGAACCAGGAGAAACAGCATCCATAGGAATTGAAAGCTATCGAGAGTGTTTAGCCCGTTTGTTTAAGTTGACTGCGAGGAACACACATACCTTGAGATACATCTTAATGGCAATGCCATCTTGACCCTGCTTCGCTTTGCCCTCGATGGCAAGACGTGTTACAACGTTCAACTTTGGTTGCTGCTGGGTAGTTGCCGTGAATGTTTGAGATGATGCATTCGCTGAGAGCGGTGGGCTGATTGCACGCGCATGTCGCGATTGCGCAGGTGCATACATGAAATTCGCGTGTCTATCTGGTGAAATAGCGCGCTATGATGGTTGATTGGCGTGTTTTGATATCACTAGCGTCTTGGAAGCGGAAAAGGGGACCAAAAACAGGTTCTGCTGTCTTATATAGCGCGAAAAGTGGCCTGAAGAGGTTGCCTAGAGGCCTGCAAGCCGTTTTTATTGCTGTGCAAGAAATGAAGAACAAAAAAGCGGATCAGTCAGCGGGAAAGGCGCGTTTAGTTTATTTGCCACAGACGCGTTGCCGGTTATACACAAAACAAGGCATCACATCACGCAGAATTTCGGCAGAAACCTCGTTTTGATCACACCGTGACCCAACAACCACTCTTTTGGACAGTACTCAACGGAAGCTCAGGTGGCAAGCTCGGAGCAGACTCAACTCAAGGTTCCGTCATTCTTGTGCCGACGTGATGACCGTCATGTAGACTACCCGATTCGAAACTCTCCCCTCTGCAGCTGGCGCTGGCTTGTCACTTCCGCTTGGAACGCGGGCCACTGGGAAACGGACAAACGAGCACATTCTGGTAAGGAATCGGGACCTTGTGCCTGCAGACTATGTAGCCACCCATGTATTGATGACTCATACAGGTTGGAGCCGTTTCCAAGTCCTAGCCAGATGCAGCCAAGCCAACATGCCATCAGAAGCTCCAATGTCCATCAATGCATCGCAGAGCTCTATGAGGACTTACAGTCAGCAACTACGGTGTTTCATGGAACTGCGTTGTGACACTCTTTACCTGTGAGCTCAAATACACGCGTTACTACTACAGCAAGACTCACCGTGCTTCTTGTTTACAGCGACTACTGCAAGGTGCCATCGACTCCCTTCCTGTTCAAACTCAAGACTTCAAGCTTGCAAGCCAGCTTCAAGCTAGCACAAATGCACATTTTCAAGGTGAGTTGGGATTTTTCTTTAACACTCTCGCAATTTGGTAGTACGTGGCCCGGACGAATTGGAGCTGGAGAATGATGCTGTATCGAGTGTCTACGACATGGCGGGAGACAACAAGGAGGGGATAGTCTACGACGTAGGTATATATCAATGCCAAACTCCAACACACCGACCCTTAGAGCGCAAGCGGTTAGAGTGCCTGACTGGGACCATTTGAAGTTGTTCGAACGCGACTGTTAGCTCCAGCCACACGCGCTCTTCCTAACCCGCGTTCATCGTGTTCTCCGACGTCTTGTGGTTCCGTGATGGGGACAAATTCTACCGACGAGCTTGTGAGTTAAACGGATTTATAAACGAGAGTGAAATACTGGTGCGATGGATGAGTGCTGCTAGCTGATGCTAAAAGTAAACAAGTCACTAACGCATAAGCTTCATGTTGAACAGGTACCAACGAACGAGCAACGTACAGTGTCGGTCGCGCCCCGTCTTAATATTACATAACGGTTACTAGAAGTTTATCCACTGACAACAGTGAGAGTTGTAGGAGTAGAAGGACGATGTTGCAACGGAATAGGTCGTAGAACCACTATTCAACGTTGTTCTGACAGTGTTAATGTGTAAACCACCTAAAGTAGGTTCATTCAGGCCCATATGTTTCCAAAGAGTACACTTCATGGTAAGACTATCAAAAATATGCTTAAAATGCGGTCTATTTCGAAAGATTCTTAAATAGAAAAAGCCCAGCCAATGGACTACTTACGTTCATGACCGATAAGTGGAAAAGTCAATGTAGAGCCAGCCAGAGGCGCTTAGCGAGTGGTGAACTGAAGGCGCGCGAACAGAAATAGAATAGATCTGCGCGCTGCGGGCGGCATAAGGCCTGCTGGGCCCGTAGGAAGACGCTGGAGAAGTAACTCCAAGCGAGTAGAACTACACGCGCACGTGTGCAGATCCGAAAGTGCGGACGGAGGAGAAGACGCAGAGTGACGGCAAGTTGCGGCTCGAGAAACGGGTGAGTGCGATTCAGCTCTGTTCTCTCACCGTTTCAAGTACGGAGCTAAGCTACCCGGTATGCGTCAGCACCTGCGCGTGGGGCTTTCAAGCTGGATGTGTGAGCTGGAGGGGTTAAGTGGTTTGTAAAAAGGATGTAAGGTATAGAGAGTTGATGCGGGGATGGTGCGATTGCTGCGGCTGGAGAAGGGTTGGGCCCTTGTGGGCGCTGGTCCGGGACAGCAATGTCTCCTGCCGGTCGACCTCTTAAAGTAGCTGTCCTAGAACCTGCTTGCTTCCCAACCTTCCCCCTTCTTCATGGAACACGCAACCCAACCAAAGCCTCTTCTCCTGCTACTCACCGAAAGCGCCTTCCTGAACCTCATGACGCTTCCTGAACTGCAACTCCCTGGGCATCGTCCCGGTTACATAGCGTATAGCTGCTCGACCGTTGGTACATATCTCAGGGTAACCTCTTCAACGGATCCACAATATACGTTTGCTTCATGGCAACTCCCTGGGCATCGTCCCGGTTACATAGCGTATAACTGCTCGACCGTTGGTACATATCTCAGGGTAACCTCTTCAACGGATCCACAATAAGTGAAAGAGCGACAAAGCGCCAAATAAGTGCGGTCAATACAAAACAGTTGAGCGCGAATAATAGAAGGAGTACTACAGAACCAGCTCCCA